>JBAMBJ010002385.1:0-73314 GCA_037043495.1 Drosophila recens | reverse complement strand
TGAGCTAAGGTAATGAGGTGAGGTTCCTTTTGGCCAATTCCTTGTGCAGATCGAAGCCACCAGTGAAACCGAACTGAATCAATATGAAGAGATACGTGATAATGGCCGACAGAATGGTGGGTATGAATTCATTGTTGAGTTGAAGAATGCCCATCACTTTGATCTCCAATTGTTGCGATTGCAGTTGACTGAGAAATGTTTCCACCTGTGGAATAAACACTCCAAATAAGTTTAGAAAATATGGAATAATTTAAAAAAGACCTACACTGTTGTCCCAGCGCTGATCGATGTCGGTGCAGACAATGTCCAAGGGCAGAATTTGTGGCAGTTGTGATTTCCTGATCGTGTAATCGGCGCACATGATCAGCAGGACAATGTTGCCCATTTTGATGCCGATCATGATCAGAGGCACCAAATCGCCTTGGGCAGCCTCCAAATAATTCCAAATATACTCGTACATCATCAGCAGCAAGACAATGAAATTATAGTAGATATAGAAGAAGATTTGAAATTGGAAAATGCTGCGAAAGGAGAGCGTCAATTGGTAGAGTTCACTGTAGATGAGGCCACACTCGTCCAGCTCATCGGCCCGATCGCAGAGCAAACACATTCGCTTGTAATGACTGATGGGTTGAGGAGCTAGCTTTTCCTCTTCCCCCTCTGTTTCCTCATTCGCATCCAGACAATCAATGTCTATGGCACGCATTTCCTCCAACATCCGGGCAATGTGAGCTCCCATTTGTTCGTAGAGCACGCCGGATACGAGAAAGCCAAGGAAACAAGCATCCAGCACATAGAGCGTGCCCATCCACATATAGATGCCAATGAGTCCGCTGATGATGCGTCCGATATGCCCATTCCGCAGATGATGCATCGGCAGCAGCTGTGGCAGCTCGTAGAGGCAGCCACAAATCGTCAGGATCAATTTCAGGGCATTGAACAGCACAAACCTGGGCGGAAAGAGCCCTTGGTTGCCAGTCAGCGCACAGATGCGTCCATAGAGCGCAATATAGCGATTCAATATGGCCATAGTCTTGGCCTCGCCGTACACCTGCACCGAGAAGGAGGCGACGGCAAAGAAGATCACCGATGCCGACTGCACCATGACAAAGAAATCCGCATAGCTCTCGGTGGTCTGCACCTTCAAGAAGATATCGGGTATGACGGCCCAATAGATGTTGACCAAAATACTGCGCCACATGACGGTCAACACACGATTGCACTGTCGCCTCTGCGACTTCAGTTGCAGCTGTCCGCGGTCCACGTCCAAGCGGCACGAGAGCAACGAGAGCCAACGAGCTGCCTGGTAGAGCGACTTCAGCAGACGACGCGACCAGAACTCCGTGCGCCCAACAACGGGCATTTTTTTGGCTTTTTTTTTTAATTTAATTAAAATTTAATATTATATTAATATTCAATAATAAATTCATTAGCTATATTTTTTTGTTTATTTACAATTATAATTCCATGTTTTTTTAGTTACAATGAATTTGATTCAAAATTAATATTGGTTTAATGTAATATTAATTAATAATAAATAGAATTTAACAACGAGTTATAGTCGTTTTTTTTAATTAACAATGAATATCAATATATATATTATATTAATATTAATTTAATTCAAAGTGAATGCAATGGTAATATTTAGTGATTATAATTTGAATTTGAACAGAATTTTTTATTTACAATATTTTTAAATTTACAATGAATTTAATTCAAATTTAATTTTGTTGTGCATATAATGTAAATTTAAATAATAATAAATTTAATTTAACAACGCGTTTTTGTCCTTTTTATTTTTACTTACAATGAATTTAATTCAATTTTAATATCATATCAATATTAAGTAATAAATAAATTTAATTTGCTATTGTTTTTTTTTTTTGTTTATTCACAATCAATTTAATTCAAAGTGAATATTATATTAATATATTTGCAATTTTATTTTTAATTTTAACAGAATTCCAAGCGGGATTTCTTTGAATTTACAAGGGATTTAATTCAAAATTAATATTTTTATATTATGTAATATTAGGTAATAATTTTTTTTTAATTTACAATGAATTTAATTTAATATGAAAATTATAGTAGTATTTAGTAATTATATATTTAATTTGCACAGAACTTTAAGCGGGATTTTTTTTAATTTAAAATGGACTCCATTCAAAATAAATATTATTATTTAATGTAATATTCAGTCATAATAAATTTAAATAACCAGCGCGAGTTTTGTCCCTTCTTTTAAACTACAATGAATTTAATTCAATATTAATATTATAGTAATAGCTAAGTAATAATAAATTAAATTTAAAAGCGTGCTTTTAATTAATTTACAATGAATTCCAGTTATTAATATTAAGTAATAATAAATTAAACTTTACGCCGGTTTTTTAATACCTTTTTCATTTAATTTACAATAAATTTAGTTCGAAATGAATATTATAATATTAAGTAGTAGTCAATTTAATTTAACAGCGGGATTTTGATTTTTTTTTTTTATTATGTTATTATTTTTATTTTGATTTTTGTTTTAATTTTCAATGAATTTAATTCATTATTTAAATTATTATTATTGAAAATGAATATTATAGTAATTATTTAGTTATAATAAATTTATTTTGAACAGAGCTCCATGCGGAATTTTTTCTTTGATTTACAATGAATTTTATATAAAATGAATATTATAATAAAATAAAAATTTTAGCTAAAATCGAATTTTTTGTTTTTGGTTTTATTAATTGATGAATTTTTTTTTATATATTCAATTCAAAATGAATAGTTAAGCAATTTTTTCATTTTACTTGAACTTGTCCGCGGCCAATCATTAACTGACCCCTCAATATTAAATGGCATAGTCCTGATCCTGAACCAGTGAACAGGGAACAGTTGTTGCTGTTATTGTTGTTGTTGTTGATTTTATATTATTAATTGAATGTGTTTCGATATCGACAATTGCGTTTCACGCTTCGCTGAGTGCCTCGCTGACTGATTAGCTGGAGCTGGAAACGGAGCTGGAAATGGGAATGGAGACGGAGACGGAGACGGGAAGATGTTGCCCATCGTGATATGACGCGACCGTTGATGGACAGGCCCAACTAGGCCCATCCCCTCAATATTCTGTATATGCCATTTGGGCTCGCACATTGGAACAGATGTTGCTCAAAACTGGGCGTAAAATGATATTTCGTTGGCTATTTTTGTTTTCGGTGTGCAAATTCCTCGAATCGAAACCCAAAGCGATCGCGTGCAAGTGCTTTGTAAAAAGGCCATATATAAAAAAAGTAAAATTAAAAATAAATACAGAGCTTACGAGTAATTTGTAAATTATAGATTACGAAACTGGCTGCCCATAACTTTGTCAATTAAGTTAATTCACAAAGTTGCTGTAAGTTGTCATTAGTGGATAGCGAAAAATATCATATTATAATATTGTATGAAATGATTTAATTTGATAATTATCATCATAAATGAAATAATGATTGAAACCAATTAAAAATCATACATACAATGATAAATATATTTCTTATAAGTTAGAATAACACATAAATACATGCCTGTTAAATTTCGATTAGAATTACTAATCAATTAGATTATTTTTGGAAATAATCGTAGTGACTATATAATTCACTGTTGAAAAATTTGTGATTACTTAATGATTACGATTACAAAAATTCAGAAATAATCTACAATTATTACAATTATTCAAAAATAAACAAAAATAAACAAAAATTATCTTTTTGAGTAGTTGGATTAATTTTGATTTTTATCTGATTATTTCTGACTATTTTTGATTATTTCTGGTTTTTTAATAAAAATCAAATTATTTTAAATTTTCGCAATCAAAATAGCCAAAGCTTTTGATTATAACCAGAACTAATCAGAAAAAAATCAAAAGTATTCCGAATACTCAAAAAGATATTTTTAACTATTTTTGATTTTTTCTGATTATTTTTGAATAATTGTAATAATTTAAGATTATTTTTGAATTTTTGTAATCGTAATCATTAAATAATTGGACAAAACCGAAAATAATCGTAATTTAATCATTAGTGCGACATTTAAACAAAAATAATCTATTTACTAATCATTATTTATCAAGTTAGAATTTGATTATCATTATTAAATTTGTATACAGTTGGTAAAACTAATTTTTATTACAAAGAAAAATACACAGAATTAATTTTAATTAAAGAAAAAAACAATTAAAGCCATTGATCTCAATATTTATTTTAATATGTTATAAGTAAAAAATAAATAACTGATGTTCTCTTTTTCAAAATTATTGAATTTTCAATTTTCAAGAAAAATCGCAGTTGGAAAACTCTGATCGCAAACAGTTTAAAACAGATTATGATGTAAACGTAACTTAACAACTTGAAACAACTTCTGTATGAGTAATTTGAAATTAAGAGACCTTTACTAGTATTCCTAATAATGCATATTTAATATTTACTTTTAGTCATAATAATTTTAAAATTTGTTTCATTTTTTTGTTGCCTTTTTTCTTTACTTTTTGCATTGTACTTAGTTTCAATATACATAATTTTTGTGCTATTGCTGAACACAAATTTCATTAAAATTTCAACTCACTCAACAATAATAATAAAATTGACTGTTATTGCTATTGATATTGGAAGGAGGTGGCACACACACACACACATACATACACACAACAAGTTGCAAGTTTCCAAACATGTTAGAATGTGACGTGGTTCATTGAACTGAGCTGAGCAAGCGGCAAATATCCAGCTGGAGGAGGAAGTGTTGTGTATGCCCAAAGACTGGCAATAGAAAAACAAAGTCAATAGCCTTTCAGTTGTTGCCACAACAACAACAGCAACAACAAGAATAGCAACAACAACAACAACAACAACAATTATCAACAGGTCTAGGCTGGCTGTTTGTTGCTCCTGGCATGATCATTGCCTCTGACAACGTAAAGGGAGGCAGGAAAGCAGGCCTGAAAGGGAGGCATGAAAGGGAGGCAGGCAACTAGCCTGCCCCATAACTGGTTTTGCCGATGGCCAAGTCAAGACAAGTCGGGCCAAGCCTAGCCTAGACCCGAGCCATAGATAGACAGATGATAGTAGTAGACGTCTTTAGACTTTTACGAGAGTACAGCATCCTGCAAGCGGCAACAGCAACATCAGCAACTGCAGCAACTTGTAACTAGCAACTTGCAACCAGTTTACGTACAGTTCGACTCTCTTCGACTTTTGACTACTCATCGAGTCCGTGTTATTGTGGCCCAAGTACATGAAGTAATTGCATTGGAGCAAGCCTGACCCCAGCCGTGATGTTGTTGCTGTTGCTGTTGCTGTTGTTGCTGCTGTGGCTCCATCAACTTGTCGGCCAATGAACTGCCACAGAAAAGACAATAGGAGCAGGCCAGCTGGGCGTGGAAGCGGGGGGGAGGCTGTAGCATCTGCTGCAGCCAGTGTTGTTGTTCTGCTAAATTGGAAATAATTGCAGAGAAGCAGCAGCAGCAACAACAGCAGCAGCAGCAGCAAAATGCACGTGTGCAGTTGCAATGCTTGCTGTTGTTGCTGTTGTTGTTGCTGTTGTTGTTGTTGTTGTTGTTGTTGTTGCTGTTATCGTTGTCATCAGTTGTAGTTGTTGTTGCTGTTGTAGTTGCTTTTTTTTCTACTATGACATAAACTACAAGGCACAAGAGGCAAAAGCAGCAGATAATATGAGTACGACTATAGAATCTGCAAAGTGGAAGGGAGATAGATGCAGAGGGAGCAGAACTGAAGGGAGCTGGAGGGAGATGGAGGGAGATGAAGGGAGGCAAAGGCAATGCTCGCAACGACAACAACATGCGGAAAATACTGGCGAACAATAACAATAATAATAAAGTTGTGCGCAATGCGAAATAAAAAATGAAAAAAACACAGCACACACAGTGAAATGTAAGGAAAAGTTCAATGACATTAGGAGATTAGAGAGCATTCACGATATAAACAACAACGACAACAACAACGACAACGGCGAGGCACATGCACATTTGAATGTGACGCTGGCTGAGTGTGTGATTTGTATATGAGTGTGTGTGTTTGTGTGTGTGTGAGAAAGAGACAGAGAGAGATTCATCGAAGCACTCTAACATCGACTGAATGCATAGAAAACAACAAAAAACAGTCATCGACATCATATGGATTTTTTTATTATGTTGAACGTGGCAATGACAGTGGCAGGGGCTACACTGAACAAAATCAGGGACTACACAGAAAAAAATGCCATTCTAAAATCAAGTATAAAATACTTGATTTAAGCTCGCATTTTTTAAGTATGTATTCAGGATTTAACTGATTAATCAAGCCTGTATCGGGATTAAAATGGGAAAATACACATTTGCTGAGCGCGAGAGGAGAATTCTCTCTCGGCCTCTCTCATGTCAACCGGTCCGGTGGCTCAATGGCTAGAGTCGCCGACTCCAGTTTGAAAAAAATGTGGGTTCAATTTCCCCCCGTCAATTAAAAATAAAAAAGTTAAAAATAAAAAAAATTTTAAAACAATTGTAAAAAAAATCACAAAACTTAAAAAAAAACTTAAAAACATAACGTATAAAAAAAAAGTTTAAAAAAAAACCGTTTAAAAAAAAAAGTTTTTAAAAAAAAGTTTAAGTGTAACGAAAAACATTATAATTAATACAAATTTTTTTATCCTGAATTTAAGAATTTCAGGATTGAATTCGGGATTGAAAAAATCAAGTACAGTCGAATTCCCTAACTCGAATCACCATTATCCCCGAAAAAAGTTCGAGTTAGGGAGACTTCGAGTTAGGGAAGTAGAATTGTATGAAATTTGCCTAGTATTGCCACTCGATTTTGTTCGAGTTAGAAAAACTTCGAGTTAGGGAAGTTCGACTGTATTTCATACTTGGTTTAAGAAAATCCGAGATTACCCCACTTCTGACATCGTTTCGGATTAAATTCGGATTCCGGATTTTTTTTCTTTCTGTGTAGTGTTCATTTAATAATAATAAACTGAGTGCATGCCTAAAATTACAATTTTTAACTTGCATCTTAAAATGTTTTTTTTTTCTCAGTGTAGAGACAGCGGCAGGGGCTGGGACCGAGGCAGGGGCTGGGGCAGGGTCAATGAAAGGAGCGTCAGCGTCAGGAACAACTGAGGCAGAGGCAGAGTTTGAGTGCCAGCAACAACAATATAGAAAGAACAACGTTGTCAGCGACAGGAAAATGGTTTTTCATTGTGTGTTGGAAAAGCTGACAGGCCGACACAGCGGGGAAAGAAAGGAGTGAGAGAGGGAGGGGGAACTAGAGAGACAAACTCGCAGCAGGCATTGGAGTCATTAGAGTTGCGGGAGACATGCCCCATGCGTTTGCATAAGCAGCAGCAGCAACAGCGACAACAACAGCAACAACAACAACAACAACAGCAACAATGATGATGAATTCTGTCTGTTGTGTTGTGCTGCGCTTTGATCCATTGGGGCAACATTGCCCCCCAGCTCCCAATTGTCAGTTGCCAGTTGGAAGTTCTTGGGGGCATGCAACCTCGCATTTTGGCGTGTGTTGCATAAAATGCCACACTTGGATGCATTGTTGTTGTTGTTGTTGTTGCTGTTGTTGCCATTTGCTATTTACAGAGATGATACTCAGTCAAGATGCAACCCCTACATAGCGATGAGGCGACATTTGCTTACTCTTAATTTGGATATTTAATTACGAGCCAAGTTGAGTTGCAAACAGATACAGATACAGATACAGCTGCAGATACTGATACACAAATGAGGATAAAGATACAGCTACAGCTATCTGTATAGATACAAATGCAAATGAATGCGGGGTCCAAAACTCATTGACGATAAGAATGTGGCCAAAAGCAAGCCGACTACGCTATGCTCTACACAGATGTGACTTGATTTATAAATAAGCTAAAAATCTATTGAGTTTTTGCAAAGAAATTTTTAAGAAAAAACAAAGAAATTTTCTGAGCAAAAATGTCTTTAAATTAAGTATATTCAATGTACAAAGAAAATAAGAAAGTAATCAGGGGTGCCACAGAAATCGTTTTCGCTTGTATTTGACTTACATTTGTATGAAATTTATGAATATGTAAAAAATGATAATTTGCAATTTTCTAAGAACATTTTTCTTATATACTTTTTGGGGCGTTTTGTTTTTTTTTGTTTTGTTTTACTCAATATATTTTTAATAACAGTTGTCAGAATAACAAAAGATTATATATGTATGTACATACGATAATACAGAGAAATTATTTATATAACTTGAAAGCGCAGGAAAATGATGTAAAAAATGCATTCTAATTCTAAATGTTATATTTTTTTTTGTCAAGACATTTACTCTACAATAATTTTTTGGTTTTAAAATATTATTGAATAACCATAAAAGATTTAATAAAGGTTGGAAATTAAAATATGTTCTTTATCTCGTAACCAATTTTATATGATCAAAAAAATATATTTATCTATACAAAAGTAAATTTGAATAATAAATATAAACTATGCGTGCAACCTTTTTTTTATTTTTATATTTTACTTTAAGTCAAGTCTTCATAGTGAAGTGAAAGGAAAGGTCGTTTAAACTCCGTTTGAATGATGCAAAAATTTACATAAGAGTGACTGCAAACATTTTTTTTTTTTAAATTCTTCACTAGTATTTTTTATAATATTTTGAAAATTGCTAAAAAGACAAAGGTTAAAATGGTGATTTTTAACAATTTAAAAAAAAAAACATAAAATATATTTGCGACGAGATTATTGAACATTTTTTGGGCAGTTACTCCTTGAATTGTTTGAAGAATTTTCTTGCATCAAAACTTTATTTTTAAAAAATCGATAAAAAAAGTAGACATATACATAAATTTGAGATTTTCAATGGGTATTTAATGGGTTAAGGAAATGTTTGCATCATTCAAACGGAATTTAAACGACCTTTTCAAATAAATATTTTTTTACTACACAGTTTTGTACGCATAGTTTTTCTGGCTAGTGTATGTTGTTAATATAGAAATTTGAAAGACACATACAAATCAAGAAAGCCAAACCTGATAAAGAGTGCAGAGTATGCACATTGTAGGGTATACCTATAGAAAAATGCAGCGGCTGCTCAAATTGATTAGGTTTTCAAAATCAATACCCAAAGTGAGTTTTTATTTGTTTTTACCGACTTGGTGAGAAAATAAACATGCAGCATTCGCAGACTGAAAACTCTCTGAGAAAATATACTGATGCTGGTTATTGGAATTGAGACTCAGACTGGAGACTGAAGACTGAGACTGAAGACGGGACTTTGGGCCTTTCTTTCAATGCGTCTCGCCTTTGTTTGTTATCACTTGAAGTTTGAGCATTTTTAACGAATTGATTAAGGCGGCGTTTGTTTACAAGCAGGTAAACAGAAAGTGGTTAGGAGTAAGTACAAAATTGAAGGGGGTGAGAAACGTTAAGAAAAGGGGATTGTGGGAAGGGGGGAGATGCGAGAAATGTTTCCGTTTAAATGGTTTTACAGTTGAATTGCAAACATGTTCTGGATGGTCGTAAAGTCGCCGACTCTGCGACTCTCCAATTCTCAGTGCTCATTAAGCAAAGCATGACGAATAACTGCAGCGTCTACGTCAACGTCAACGTCAGCATCGACGTCGACGTCGACGTTAACGCTAGCACACCTGACAATTTGTTAATGAGAGCAACAGGTTCAGTGGCAGGGCAGGAAGCGAAGCGATAAAACCAAAAACCAAAGCAAGCGTGCAACAGACAGACATTTGGATGACGGATGTCCTGTGCTCGGCAAGAAGATACATATACTCCACACCAGAGACCCAAAGATCGACAACCAGAACAGAACAGAGCAGAACTGAAATGGAAAGAGAACTCGCAACTGCAGTAAAAATGTAAATAATGCAAAACATTTTCTCACCACGTTCCGCTGCCGGTTGGAACTTTTTAGGCTTCCCCAGTTCGATGTGTTGCCGGATTAAAGGGAAGTGGAAGAGAAACTGGAAGGGGCAGTGGAAGGGGCATGGGAAATGATATGTAAGAAATGCCATGGCAAATGTGTGATAAGCAAAAAATAAGATAGAAATAAGAACAACAACGTCTTGTGCTTTCTAACTACTTTTTATATGTACACAGAAAAAAAAACATTCTTGAATTCTAACTTGAAAACCTAGATTTGAGTTTGTATTTAAAAAATAAAATAAAATTGTTAATAAAAGCCTTAGACACATTAAATTCAAGTTTGAGTTTCTTGATTTTGGCATGTATTTTTCAAGTAAGTGTTCAGATAAATATTGTTAAATTAATACAATATGCAAATAAAATGCATTAAAGTGGTCAACAAAAATGTACACTAAATTTAATTTCATTGAAAAAATTCTTATAGAGAAGAAATTGAAAAAAAATGCGGGGAAGCTATTGAAAAATCTAACTTGAATCAAGTATTTTATAGTCGATTGAAGAATTTTCGATGTAACGAAAGTTTTGAAAAATAGTAATAATAAATAATAGTAATAAATAATAATAATAATAGTAGATACCCCAGGGAAATAAGTATATGTGGATGAAGTTATTAACAAAAAAATATAAAATAATCTTATCATTTAATTTCCGTTTGAATGACACAAAATTTTCGTTAACCCATTAAGTACCCAAGGAAAATTTAAAACTTTTGTAAAAGGGTTTTTTTCTACTTTTGTCCTCGATTATTTACAAACGATATTTTGATGCGAAAAAATTCTTCAAACAATTTTAAGAGTGACTGCAAAAAAAAATTTTTGCTAGTGATTTATAAAAATTTTTTAAAACTGCTAAAATTACAAAAGGAGGAAAAAGTAGGATAAAAGGATTTTCAAAAAATTTTAACAAAATACTAGCAAAAATATTTTTGAAAATTTTTTTTTTAATATATTGGAACAGCTTCATCTACATATACTTATTTCACTGGGCGTATAAGAAAAATAAAATAAAAAAGATTTTATTCCGGAATCCCGCGTTTTTTTCCCCTGTGTACGTATGTGACTAAGAACAAAGTTAGAGAAGACAACATATGGCCAAAGTGATGTTGAAGATGACCTTTTTTTCTATTGCTTTTGAGTATGCATATCATAAACACACACACACATACACATACAGACACATGCATACAGTGTGTGTTGTATGTATGCATACAGCCCAATAGCAGCAATGCCAGTTCAGCCCATTTGTAGTGAAATTTAATCAAGCGTTTAATGCCAAAGGTGGAACGTCAGCGAACATAATACAGAGAGAGAGAGGGTGAGGGTAAAAGCAACTCGAGAGAGGGGAGAGAGGGCGAGGGCGGGGGAGTGTGAGGAAGGGGGAGAGGTAGACTGATGCTGCTCGGGGTTGGATGGATGGATGGATGGATCTGTAGCATGTTGATCCATGCTGCTTGCTGGTCATGATGATGTCCAGTCTGTTGTTGTTGTTGTTTATGGCTGCTTCATGATGTGATGCCTGTCAGATGTCAGTCTCAGTCTCAGTCTCCGTCCACGTCTGAGTTTCTCTCGCTCACTCACCTCAGCTACGACGCTGGTTAATGACATTTTGAGTTAATTGCTGCCTCCGTCTCTGTCTCTTACTCTGTCTCTGTCTCGACTGCCATATGGGCCAGAAACAAAAACAGGAACAGGGCCAGGGTCAGGATACTACGGTAAATGAATATGCGTAGTATATCTTGCATTTCCAAGCAACGTAATTTGATTACGATTACATACAAACACACAATATGTACAAACATATATGTATGTATGTGTACTATATAATCTGCATTGATGCATCGCCAGATGATCAATTCCTGATGATCCGTTAACAAACGATCCATCGATCGATCGTTACGAATATTCATATGAAGAGTAGTGAAACTTGAGATGTCAAGCAACTGACTTGTTATGATTTTGACTTCAATTTACACTTTGAACATTCACCTGTAACTGACCTTCATCTGAATTAACTAACTTTCTAAATGCAGTCGTTTAATCCGGGTTTATTATTATTAATTTAAAATTTTTTCTTCTTTATATGTTATAATTCGAAATTTGACATGACTAAATTGTGTATTTTTAAAAATATATTTACCTACTAATTCTGCTACACTGAACACTATAGATGTAAAAATTCATCGACAATTCGATTTTTGCGGAAGCGATTTTTAAGTAATTTAACTCGATACTTTTTATGACGATCAAGCGAGTTTATTTAATTGATGTTCATAAAAAATCGGCAACTTATTGGAGTTTGTTCATCGTAGCTCATTTGCTGAACTAAATTCAGTTAATTATATTGAATTTTAAGACTTAAAACTTTTAATCGACTTAGGGAACCTTTTGCTTTAAAATCAATATCTTGAGGTAAAAAACTATTTAAATATATTTAATTTACATTTGAAATTTTAGACTTAGTCTGATTTTCAACCTACTTAGCTTCTTTACAAGGCAAGTGACCGTTTTGTCAAAATAATTATGCCGATCAGTGTACTTATTCAACGACTTCTACAACTAGTACTTGTAAACAACTGCTACAACTATTCATACTACTACTACATCATATACTACTCCTTTTAATATTAATACTATTCTAGTACCATACTTCTACTACTTTTAATACGACTATTACTACGACTATTACTACGACTATTACTTCTACTATTACTACTACTATTACTACTAGAATTACTATTACTTTCAATACTACTATTACTACTACTTTTAATGCTACTATTACTTCTTCCTTAACTACTTATCCTGCATATTTTTAAATATTAACACAAATTCTGCAGTTTTATGAACTTGTATACGTATTAAACTTTTGTGTATAATCCTCATATATAACTCTAGGTGTGAATTCGCCAGTTAAATCTTTAATATACGCTTAACACACACACATACACACACACATACACTTGTACAAACTACATTGTATGTGAACCTGTACTCAGATTACGTATTTAACGTCTGTATGTGTGTGTGTGTGTGTGCGTATTATCTATTGTTATTGTTATGGCATCAAGCAGCGCAGCAGCAGCAGAAGCAGCAACAACAACTTCAGTTGCCTTTTTACATTTGGCGCGCTTTTTGTTTTGCTTTGCTTGTTACAGGTAATGTCCTAGAGCTAGCAACAACAACAACAACAGCGACAACAAAAACAAAAACAACCACTGCAAGAATCGCTGTCAAGTGGGCAGGTACTAAATACAACAACAGTGGAAGGGAGAAGAAGAAAAAGGTAACGGGGCAGAGGGAATGACGCGCCGTCGACGTTGCGTCGCCGCTGCGTAGGACGCGTAACTGGCAATATATTGGCAGCAGCAGCGGCGGCAGCAACAACAACAACACAAACCAGTTTCTATAATGTCAATTCGAATCCTACACGTTCACGTTCACGTTCGTTCACGTTCACGTCCATGTCCAATCCACACGCATTAAGCGCGACAGTCGCAAGTCGCGACGCGTCCAAATAATGACGACAACTGCAGCTGCAGCTGCAGTGCCAATCACAGCAGTGCGAGCGAGAGGGGGCAACGAAGACGCCGACGCAAACAGCGACGCCGACGCGGACGCGGACGCCGACGCTGAATCTGAAACTGATGGCGACGATTCGTTGGCGTTGAATTTGATTTTGATTTCACCTGAGTGGCTGCAATGTTCCTTTTTCTTTATTCCTTTTTCTTTGTCTTTGTTGTTTTTGTCTTTTGCCTGTTCCTTTTGTCAACCAACGCATTGCGACCTACGACTCTTCTTTCCCTATTGTTGTTGCTGTCGATGTTCGTTTCGTTGTTGTTGCTGTTGCCGTTCGAGGTTTGTGTAATTGATGATGTTTATGTGTTTTGGGTTCCTCTGTCCCCGTCCCCGTCTCCGTCCCTCGTTCTTTGTTGAGGCAGTTGATTTAAAGATTACGCACCTATTGTGTGTGGGTTTCTGAGAGGTTCTGTGACCGGCATATTTAAACTGAAGTCTTAATAATTTCTAATGGGTTTATTAACTGCTTTATTGTTACAATCCTGTTGGGTATTATGCAAACTACTTAGTTAATAACAATATCAAAAGGATTTTATGCATAAATATCAATTATATCTCACACGAACAATACGAACTGAAACCGCTTAACAATTTACAATGATTGACTTTTAATAAAAAGTGTTAAGCTGCATTTACACGATCGGTTTCCGACCGACACTTTACGTTAATAAACCGTCGGTCTCGTGTAAACACGCAAAATTTTAGAGCGTCGGTTTGTCATCGAAGCAAACTTTACATGTGAGAAAGACATTTTTTGGTATTTTTTGTTATTTTTTGGTGCTTTTTAAAAGGCAACATTTTCCATCGGTCAATAAGTGTCGGTCGGAAACCGACCGTGTAAATGCAGCTTTAATATACGTTTCATATCTCTACCATGTTGTTGTTCAATAGTGTTTATTTCACTTTCCATTTTGAATTGCCCGCTCTTTAAACTGTTATACGCATACGGTAAGCTTGCCAGATCGTTGAAAATAGAAAACGTTCCAAATTAGTGGCGCCACCTTTTGTCTGCTTTGCGAAACACAAAAAGAGTTTCTCTTCATAAAATAACCTTAATCTGACTATCGCACCTTTTTTGTGAACCAAGGCTGCTACTTGTTTTCTGGGAGCCAAGACTGCCACCTTGTTTTGCCAATAAGTACAAATTCAATAAACCAATAAAATTATAAATTTTCTTAAATGATAAAGCTCATTATGAAATTAGTTTGGGGTAAAAATAGAAGTAGTCAAATTAGTAAGAATTTCTTTAAGGAAATAAAAAATCGATTAAAATAAAATAAACTCCTGTGAAACCTTCAAATATCTGGCTTCTAAATTAATCTTTTGAAATGCAATAACCATTTTTAAAAACTTTGCTGAATTGAGTTAAATTTTGTCATCTCTGTCACCATTGCCAAGATTGCCACCTGTTTTTTTTTGTAAAATTTGGCAAAAGTTGCCACCTTGGTTTTTACTGAACGACGATGCAATACAACTCTACCTACACAAATTCACGACGGACGGTGTTTGTTTTAAGTTAAATTAAAAGAATTACAGCAATTTTAAAATAAATATAATATTACGCTTATGAGCACAACAATCGAGTGAGCTCTACGCGGTTGTGGGTGTTCGTTATTGGACATGTCGCAGGTCAAAATATAAAATTCTGTGTGCGGCGCTATGGAATCGACGGGTTTGTAAAAAAAAAAAATATACACGAACTGTATGCGGGCGTATATATATGTATGTGTGTGTGTGTGTGTGTTACTGTGCTTGTGTGCCCATCAGTTGGAAGGGGGGATGGCAGCGGCTGAGCAATGCAAATCCTTTGTAAAAATACTAGACAAAGAATCAATTTCTTAATTGTGAGGCGGTGGCACTTGTCGCGACAAGTGAGCCAGCAGCAAAGTTCCCATGAATGCGAATCTGTCTGTGTGTGTGTGTGTGTGTGTGTGTGAGTATGTGGTAAGGTCGCCTAGTTGAAAGTGTCAAGGAATTTTACAACAGCGGCACAGGCAGCAGGCACACACACACACACACACACACACACACACACACACACACACACACAGACGAGAGCAAGGTAAAAACCTTCGCACGAGACCGAGAGACCGAAGCCCCAAGCCCCGAGCCATACCGCGCCCATTGCTCGCTCTGCATTAAATATGAATGTGTGTCCTTCCTAGTTTTTTTGCTGCTGATCCTGCACCGTTGTGCAGCCCAAGTGTGTGCATCATAAATTGTTGCATATTCAAATATCTGTGTATTCGCTGCAGTGCCCGGATAACCAGAGTCCCAGAGTCCCAGAGTCCCAGTAAGAATTTGTTACATTCCTTTGCTTGCATACATATACATATGTACATTTGTACAATTCCAATTGGGATTTTTACACACAACTTCGTTTTGCGCCTGCGTTCGCTCATTGTCATTGTCGGCACTCTCTTTTGCTCTCTCTAGTGCTCGCTCTCTCCCAAATTTGGAGTACCATCAAAAACTGTGTTCTGACTTCAAGTGTGCTCTGCTTGTAATATACATTACAACAACAACATTTACAACAAAAAGGAGAGAGAGAAAGAAAAACATGGACACTATTTAGCAGCTATTGTTTAACTAGGGTCGGTTCGCAACTGTGTTGGACAGTGTAACGCTGACAGAATGCCTTGTTTACCTTTTTTGTGTGTTGTTGCTGTTGGTTGGAGTGACCACCAGTGTTGCCAACTCTTCGGGACATGAAAAAGCCAAAATTGCCTTTGAAAAAAGCTGAAAATAGCTTAAAAAAAAATTGTTGATAGCTAAAAAAAACACTAGAGTAGTAAAACGAGATTTTTAATAATTTAATCCAGTGTTTTTGGAATATTTTGATGCAAAAAAATTCTTCAAATAATTCTAGGAGTACATGCAAAAAAAAAAAAATTAAAAATCTCTTCGCTAATATTTTTTATGACTTTTAAAAATTTGCTAAAAATTGCTATTTTAACCCCTTTTTCCTTCTTCTCATACAAAGAGTGGATTTTTAGCAATTTTTAAAAAATCATAAAAAAATATTGAAATATTGAATTGAATGCTCGAATTGAAATATAGATGTTTTTTTCCAATTCAAATGGGAAAAATACTACAAAGTATTTAAGTATGGCATCGTAAAGCATAAAAATACATGAAGTTACCAGATGTTTTCAAAAAGCTAAAGTTATTTTTGAAATAGCTAAAATTCCCGCTACCCGCTGTTTTACAATTTATCCCACCTTTGCCAGTTGCAACCCACTAAATCTGTCGGGAAATTGCTAAATTGGCAACACTGGTGACCACAGGAAATGATTTCCGTTCGAAAATTCAAATCGGTTCGATTTGCTCGGGCCGTTGACAGTGAAACTTCCTTTTGTGGGCTCAAATTGAAGCGAACTGAGCCCCAAATGGGCTCGAGAGTTTTGTGGCTGTAATTGATTTGATTTGGGTTGCTCTGGGACACACCTGTGATTGACACATCCCCCCCGCCCGCCTCGCATCTCTTCTAATGAATGCCCATTTCGATTTCCGTTGATTTTGCCGACTCCTCTTGATTGACTGCATTATTACATTAAAAAACTTTCTTGTGTCATTTTTCAGTTACATGTGACGAAATGAATCTTTAACAGCAGCAGCAGCAGCAACAACAACAACAACGCAATCAATAACAACGAAGCAACAGAACATTCACAATCACATTCACATTCACACTCAAGCATTCACAACTTACAACTCAGAGCAAAAGACTAAAGTTCATTGAAGTATTTTTGGAGGAGGAGACGAAGGAGGAGACGGAGAGGCAGGAGGAGGCGACGTAGTCATCTGCTGACTGGGTGCAGATCATCATCAATATTCCAGAAAGCAATTGAGCAGAGCCAGAACAGCAGCAGAGGCATTAATTCATCAATTATTCAAAATGACCGAAGACGAAATTCTCTTTGACGATGTTTACGAGCTGTGCGAGGTCATTGGCAAGTAAGTTGCGTCCATATCTCATTATGCGTTCGTCTTGGTGCGGCACTAAATCATCTGTCGACGCGTTACAATTGGTAATGGGCAAGCACATTTCTATATTCCCAACATCCGTTCGTTCGTTCGTCCGTTTTCGGCCACCCTCAAAAGTTGGCCAACAAGTTTTCGGTGTCGACTTTTACATTATGCATTAATATTTATGCGGCTCTCGACAACTTGAGTTAGTTGCCCAACCAGCTCACATGCTGCAAGCCTTTTGGCCTTCATTCATAAGGTCAAAAAGGACATGCGAACGGTTAACAGTTGAAATTGGCTTTAATAACTTTAACTATATATAATACTATATATTACACCTCTTTCTTTTACAGGGGACCCTTCTCCATTGTGCGACGCTGCATACACAGGGAGTCGAACCAGCAGTTTGCTGTCAAAATCGTTGATGTGGCCAAGTTTACGGCCAGTCCGGGACTGAGCACAGCTGGTAAGCTTCCACGTTGACCTTGCCTCCAACAGCCTTGCTCCAAACGCCGCCCCCAAAGTATTCTTTGAGTGAATAAATTATAATTAATCTGGTCAAATTATATAAAATTTGTTGCTGCTAATTGTGCCAGGACATGACAGGATAGAACAGGACAGAATAGGACGGGACGGAACAACTCAAATTACAACAAGTCCATTGGCCAATTAAAAACAAAATTGCTCAAATCTTCGGGTATTGACTAAATGATACATGGCAGGCACATAAGTCAGCTTCCAAATCCATTAGAGCTCTCTGCCAGCTGGTGTTGGACTTGGGGGCAGGGACTGAAAATATCTGTTATTGATCATAATTTCAACTCAAAAAATCACATATAAGGACTAATGCGATTTTTGTTTAAAATACATTAAATTGTTTGTAAAAACAGTATCTCCGCAAACAGCCAATAAACTTATATTTGAGATTTAAAAAAATAAAAGTCTGGAAATACTTTTATTTGTGAGGAAAAAATATAAAAGCATCAAATAACTATTATTTTTGAATTGAAAACATTTAAGTCTTTAAAGACTTTTATAATTTGAAGTTGTTTATAAAAGTCTTTTTAGAATATCTTTGTTAATACTCAAGATAAACATTCCAAGTTTTCAGCATATGTAAATTTGGTTATCAGTAAGATGATAACATAATTTACATAAAAATTATGAAAAGAATAAAAAAAATCAAATTTAATCTTTATTTTTGATTTATATAATCAAAATCAATATTAATAATTATTTATAATTTTTATTTTTTCAATCAAAAATAATTATTAAGTATGATTTATAAAGTAAAAGTCTTTAAGTAATTATTAAAAGTAATTTTTTTATATTCCCCATAACAGTTTCAGTCCCTGCTTGGGGGCGTTGTTTGGGTTAGAGTTGGCAGCCCATACAAAATATCCGCTCATTCAAATAACAACTAATTGCGCGCCATTTTACATAACACTACATTACATTGCAGATCTGAAACGCGAAGCCACAATATGTCACATGCTGAAGCATCCGCACATCGTTGAACTGCTGGAAACCTACAGTTCCGAGGGCATGCTCTACATGGTCTTTGAATTGTAAGTAATATGGCCCACACACCCACCCACAAACACCCAAAACACTCACACACAGACATTTGTATTTAGGCCACTTAAATACTTGCTTTACTTTACTTGACTTTTCATGACTTTACTTTACTTTTGCAGCATGGAAGGCTCCGATTTGTGCTTTGAGGTTGTGCGACGCGCCGTCGCAGGTTTTGTCTACAGCGAGGCGGTGGCTTGGTAAGCATGGAAACTGTCCCAATTATTATGCCATTATAATGCAAATCATTTTAGTATTTTCTGCCTTTTTTTAAGTTTCCGCTTTGTGCAAGAGAATGCAACCAAAGCTCAATTGATAAAAACTGAACAAGTTTAGAGGGTGTAGCCAATTAGGAACTATTTATAACAGCTTAGTTATTGATGGGAGTTAAGTTATGTATCGACAAGTAAATTATGCTTTAGAAAAAGGTCTCGAATATGCGTACAAGTACTCTTAAAACTCCTTGGAAATAGTAATAAATTTTTTGGTAATTAGTATCTTTAACAACTTTAACTTTTGCTCTAACTTAAGTGCTTAAAATCTTTTATAAAGGTTTGGCTTCGCCAGAAAAATTCTAAATTTAAATACTTAAAGTTATATTAACGCGTTCTACCCTTATGGGGAGAGATGGGGCAAATAGTCTTCAGTTTCATTTATATCTACACTTTTATATCTTCAACTTGTCTTTTTGGTACAATTTCTTTAGAAATTTGTTGTTGAGTTGTGATGAAATTTGATGCCCTTTTTGAGATACTGAAATGTGATATGAGGACCTAAAATTAAAATAATATATTATTATAGCTTGAAATCATACCTGTTAAATAATGATTAGGAAACATAATCATTGATTATTAGATTATTTTTGTTAAAAAGTCGAACTAATAATTAAATTACGATTATTTTCGGGTTTGCTCAATTATTTAATGATTACGATTACAAAAATTAAATAATCTAAAATTATTACAAATATTCAAAAATAATCAAAAATATTCTTTTTTAGTATTCAGATTATTTTTGATTTTTTTCTGATTATTTCTGATTATAATCAAAAGCTTTGGCTACTTTGATTGTGAAAATATTAAATTATTTGATTTTTACTAAGTAGTCATAAATAATCAGAAAAAAAATCAAAAATAATCCGAATGCTCAAAAATATTATTTTCGTTTTTTATCTGATTATTATTCAATAATTGTAATAATTTCAGATTATCTCAGATTTTTGTAATCGTAATCAATAAATAATCACAAATTTTTCAACAGTGAATTATATAGTCACTACGATTATTTCCGAAATAATCTAATTGATAAGTAATTCTAATCAAAATTTACCAGGTATGCTAGAAATTGTATTTAAATTGAGCTTTAATTGTTATTCAAGAGTAACGATAAGAAGTCAATAATTTCATCAAATATGTTACTCGGTTTTCGTTTTAAGTATATCCTAGTCAGGTGCAACATCGTCGTCTGTTTTACAACATTTTTACAATGCTTTAAATATTCTAATATTAATTCTTTAAAAAAATGGCAAAGTTTTTAGTTATTTTAATTTTGTTATATTTCATTTAGTCGAATTAAATTAATGAAAGTTTCAAAAAAACTAATGCCACTGCTAATTAGTTGTTAATAAATGAATTGTTTTTCTTCTGTCTTGTTTCTGCGAATAGCCACTATATGCGTCAGATACTGGAGGCACTGCGCTATTGCCATGAGAACGATATCCTGCACAGGGATGTGCGGCCAGCGTGCGCACTGCTCGCCACAGTGGACAACTCGGCGCCAGTGAAATTGGGTGGCTTCGGCTCGGCGATACAGCTGCCCGGGACGCGAGAAACCATAGAAACACATGGACGCGTGGGCTGTCCGCACTATATGGCGCCGGAAGTGGTGACCAGGCGTCTGTATGGCAAGGGCTGCGATGTCTGGGGTGCTGGCGTCATGTTGCACGTCCTGTTGTCGGGACGGTTGCCCTTCTTAGGCTCCGGCGTGCGATTGCAACAGTCGATAGCACGTGGAAGGCTTTCGGTAAGTGATTGTCATTTAATTGTGATTGTAATAGTAATTGTAATTAAATCGAATCAATTGTTGTGTATTGAAGTTTGAGGCACCCGAGTGGAAATCAATTTCGGCCAATGCCAAAGATCTAGTCATGAAAATGCTGGCGGCCAATCCACATCACAGGCTATCGATAACCGAGGTGCTGGAGCATCCCTGGATACGTGATCGCGACAAATTGCAGCGCACACATCTGGCGGACACTGTCGAGGAATTGAAGCGCTACAATGCGCGACGCAAGCTCAAGGGCGCCGTTCAGGCCATTGCCGGTGGCACCAACATGGATCCACTCTACGCCACTGATGCGGACAGTAAGTGACGACACTGATAAAAAAAAGGATCTAAAATCAAGATTTTGGTCTCAGAACTAAGAACTTTGGTCTAAAAAATGCGTCGAGAACATGAAAATCTTGATGTAAGAAAACACATCTTGATTCTAAGAACATTTCAGTTGAGACCAAGTTCTTATTTTTAAGATCATAAATTCTTGTATTTTCAAGACCACAAATCTAAGTATAAGAATAAAACTTATTATTTATTTAAGATTATATGTTGTTATTTATAGACCAAAAAGATTTGAATACTGAAGACAAAAAAACCTCAAAAAAAGATAAACATTTTAAGAAGAATGAAGTAAGTTTTAGTTAGCTTGAGGTCTAGTAATGTCGATATGACACTAAACAACAGACGCCAGAACCAGTTGTGAATTCTAAGTCTCAAAAAATGTGTTGTTGTTAAGAGAAAAATATCTAAGATCTAAGATTTGTATTCTTATATTAAGAACTTAACAGTTTTTAGAAAAATATTCTTAGTTTTAGAAATTTGGTCTTAAAATGGTCTTATATTAAGAACAAAATATTTAAATTTGAGAATTTTTTTCTTATATTAAGAACATACGATTTTCAAGATTAATATTCTTAGTTTTAGTAATTTGGTTTTAAAATATTTTTATTTTAAGAACAAAATATTTTTGATAAATGTTCTTGATTTTAGAAAGTAGTCTTTTTTACAGTGTAGAGAATCCCAATTAAACAATCTGTTTAAATGTAATTGTAAACTTTGCAGTGCCACTGGCGGGTGCACCGGACGAATGGGCCGATGAGGAGGCGGGCATTGAGGCAGTGCAGCGAATTCTGGACTGTCTGGATGACATTTACTCGCTGCAGGATGCGCACGTGGATGCGGATGTGCTGCGCGATATGCTGCGCGATAATCGACTGCAACAGTTTCTGCAACTGTTCGATCGCATTGGCTCGACGGTAATCACGACCAACGGACGGGCGCCCACAGCCGAGGCTGTTGCGCGCAGTCGCGATGTCCTGGAGCTGCTGTCTTCGGTGGGCGGGGGCGTGGGCGTCAGTGCGGGCAATAAGTATGCCAAGGATGAGCTGATGCAGCTCCTCGCCGCGCCGCATTTGCAGGTGAGTGGCATTTTATATTGTATTTATTTTGCGTACAAGTACAAGTACTTTGTATACATACAAATCTCGTATTTTTGTGGCTTTATTTTGTGGCAAGCTGTCAGCTCAAGCACATGATTGAATACATTGTTGCATTAAACATTATTGTACAACCGTGTTGTAACTGCTGGTCATGTGGTCATATCAATCTGTGCTCCACTCTATAGTTTGGTTTTAGCATAAGCCAAAACAAATTTGAAATGTATTTAGTGGCAGCAAACACACAAAAACACACAAAAACCAACTTGAACATGAACGGAAAAACACCACGAGCAATTCCCGCAGTGCTGCCTCTGCTGCCCAGCACAGGCATTCACTAATCCTACGTCCAAACAGTGACACACACACACACGGAGTTGGAACCCATGAATACATAGTAATATAACAGTCTATATACTCTCCACTCTCCTTGCATCAACAAAGTGCGCCTGCTAATGCAACCAAAATACAAACAATTTAATCAGAATAAACCGAAATGAAATTCGGACTTTGCTGCTGCTCCTGCTCCAGGCTCAAACAGCAGCAGCTTCTGCAGCCTCGGGCCTCGGGCACTTCCCCAAAGGCTTTTTGCGCAGAAAAGTATGCTACAACACAACTCAAGAGCCGCTGCTGTCGCTGTCGCTGTCGCCATCGTCGTCGGCGCGGGGAATACACATTTGCAACAGACCAACGGCGAGCACTGAAGGGGCAGAAAAACATTTAACGATTGCGCAAAAAAAAGAACAAACAAGGAGTAAAATGACCTACCTAAGACGTTGACATGTAGACGAAGTTAGAATACCCTTGTCTACAAAAGGCTCTACTTGGTTAACAGTCTGAAATACATACAGTAGCGGGCAAAGAAAACCGGACACCATAAAAGTGCGGTTTTTAGAGTTTTTTAGGCAAAACGAACGAGGCCTAGAAACCGTTTGAATGATACAAAACTTTTCTTAACCCATTAAGTACCCATTGAAATTTTCGAACTTTTGTAAGAGTCTTCTTTCGAAACTTTTTTTCTTGGGCTCCAACACAAAGTGTTTGGATGCAAAAACATTATTTAAACAATTCTAATAGTGACTGAAAAATAATTTTTTCAAAAATCTCTTCGCTTGTATTTTATATCATTTTTTGAAAATTGTTCCTTAAGCTACTTTTTGTATGAAAACGAGAAAAAAGGTGTTAAAATAGAAATTTATTGCAGTTTTCAAAAAATTATAAAAAATACTGGCGAAGAAAATTTTTTTTCCGAGGAAAAAAGTTTTGAATTAGACATTTACAAAAATTTGAAAATTTCAATGGGTTAGGAAAAGTTTTGTATTATTCAAACGGTTTCTTGGCCTCGTACGTTTTGCTTATGGTCGAATAAATTAACATTTTACAAAAAACTCCAAAAATCGCTCTTTTATGGTGTCCGGTTTTCTTAGTCCGGCACTGTACTTTTTAAATTACAAATTTTACATTTGTTGCTTGTTTGTCTATGATGATATTACTTATCAGTTAGCTTGATAGTTTTACCCAAAATCTAATTTCAAATCTAATTTGATAATATGTAATATTAGTAGAAAGTTAATTGCTTTTGTGTGTGACCAACTATTGAATAGAGTATAACCTCGTTTTCCATACTGCGACTGCCTGGACTGTCTGTGATATGAACGCCATAACTCTGTGCCATTCACTGTCGTTAATTGCTCCTTGAAGCAGACTATACTTTTTGCTGCTCAGCGGCAGTGCTTTATCTTGTTGATACCCTGTACAAATAGAACTGCAAAAGCGGCTTAACTGGCTTTGCAAATATACAATTCTTACTAATATGTAATAATAATATTTAATTTTTGTATCATTACGTTGATTATTACTTTAAGTATCACTTAAAGGCTTAATTTACATATCTAGAGCAATAAACTGTGTGAATTATAACAGCTGTAGGGCTTTTTATGTATATTTAATGAACAGTTGTGTAAATCTGTGTTTCGTTTGCTGTTTAAGTGTATATTTTATAAAAGAATATATTTAAATGTGAAATCTCAAGCTCTAACCTTCGATTTCGCTTTTAAGATACAACGAATGTACGCTATTTAAAAAATATAAAATTATTAAAAGCTGAAAGTAATTCTAATATAAATTGCAGCCAGCAAGTATTCAAGATAGAACTTCCTTCTTGAGATCTAGAATTAAATTGAATTCCAACTTATATTTGATTATAAAGATTGTTATATTTTGAAGTTTTTATTAAACTAATATATTGTTTATAAATCAAAAATTAAGCTGATCTTTCAAACAAATAATCTGATGGATAAATTGAGGGTATTTTTGAGCCTTGTTCACAATTCGAACGCTTTCAATCGCCTTCTATCGGACTGTCCGCTGTCCAGCCGTCGTATCAGCCGCTTTGTTTGTGACGCAAGCTGTGCTCGACTGCCAGCGACTCATTTTCATAAATTCATGGCAAAAATACAACAAAAAAAAAAAACGGTTAAGAAAGTGCTGAAAAAAGCATAAAAAAAGAAATGAGGTGGATATAAATGACGGACGATATGAACAACTGCACAAAACGCAGGCTCAGCTAGCAATGAGCGAATGTGTTAATGCTGTGTACATATACAGCCAGCGGGCAAAGAGAGAGAGAGAGAGAGAATGTGTGAGAGAGAAAGGGTTAGAAAGGATGGAGGGGATGTTGAGTAGTTGAGGCGTTAGTTAAAACAACAACTATTTTAAGGACCTCGGCCGCAGTCTCCATTGCAATCGCTGCAAATCTCACTCATTCTCTCATTCTCATTCTCACTCTCGCCTTCTCTCTTGCTCGCTGGCAGTGTTGTTTTCTCTCTGTCACTTGCAAGCTGCAAAGTGCAGCGAGCGAAATTGTTGGCCAAAAGTGCTGGCTGCAGGGGCAAATGCAAAATACATACATATGCATACTTGTGTATTCATGTACACTGAAAAAAAATATACGGAATTGCGGAGTGAAATAAATAAATCGGGTATGATATTCTTGATTCAAGTACAATTTTTAAATACCTTTCGCAAATATTTTGTTTTTTTAAATTTTTTTTAGTGAAATTAAATGTTATTAGTTTTTTTTTTGACTATTTTAACGCTAAGTGTTTTTCATTTTATTCGCACATTGTGTTAATTTGACAAGAATAAACTGAATAAATGCCGCAAAAATACAATCTACAATTAAGAAGAGTTAAAAGACATTTACAGTCAATTTTTATTTATCAGTTTTTATAATAAAAATTTAACAATTCTTTTTATTTTAACTTTTTATAATAAAATTTGAAAAATAATTTTTATTTTTAATTTTTATAGTGAAAATTGAAAAAAACTTTTATTTTCAATTGCTAAAATAAAAATTGAAAATAAGAGTTAAATTATAATTTTAAAATGAAAATTGAAATTTAATTATTATTTTATAATATATTTATTTAGACCAAAAAATGAGAGTTTTCTTTTATTTTTTGTTGATAAAAATCAACAAATAAGTTTGATTAAATAATTTATATTTTAAAAATTATAATCGTTACGGTCCCTGTTTTAACTTCAATTAAAGAATGATTTTTTTTCAGTGTATGTTTGTTAATGTGTGCATATGTGTGTGTGTTGGTGTTGGCTTGTGTGCGTGTGTTGGTGTATGCGTTGCACAAACCAAACCGAGCATCCGTGATTGACTTAAACAAAAAGCGCGCACAAATTTCAGTTTAGTTTGCGGCGCAGTCGCCGCGAGGGAACGACGACGACAACGCCAGAAAAACATCGCCCGCCTCGAGTTGGATTTATTTGTTTGACACTTGCCAAGTGATGTGTGAAAGAGGCGCCTAACGAGCGATTTCGCGACAGTTCTACGTCCTCAGTCTCTGACTCCTCGGTCTTTGTCTCCTTACTGCATCCCAAAAGGGTTGGCAGCTGGCAGCTAAACAAAGCTCTGGGAATAGTGCGGTGAAACCTTCGTCAAGTCAAGTTAAGTTGGCTCGAGTCTATTTCTCAAGTGACTCACTCGCTCCGTGCTACTTTTCTCCCCACTCCTCGCTTGACCCAATTAACGGCGACGCGTACGAATGCGGATGCGGATGCGGACGCGAAGTTGTCTCTGGAGTGTGTAGTGTCGTGTCAGTGTGCCAATTACGCGCGAATTTCCGCAGTAACCTCCAGCGAGAACAGGAGCACGACGACAGGCAGAGACAGGCAGACAGACAGAGGCCATAGGCCCAAAGCATACACAGAAAAAAAATCCGGGATATTTAGTCCGAATTCAATCCGAAACGATGTCAGAAGTGGGATAATCTCGGATTTTCTTAAACCAAGTATGAAATACTTGATTTTTTCAATCCCGAATTCAATCCTAAAATTCTTAAATTCAGGCTAAAATAATTTGTATTAATTATAATGTTTTTCGTTACATTTAAACTTTTTTTTTTTTTTTTAATTTATTTTTAACGTTTTTTTTTTAACGTTTTTTTAAACATTTTTTTTTTCAATTTTTTTAAAAATTTTTTTTGTTTTCAATTTTTTTTTATAAATATATATTTTTTAAATCTTGGGTTTTTTAACATTTTTTTTTTTAACCTTTTTTTTTTCACGGGGGGAATCGAACCCAGATCTTTTTTCAAACTGGAGTCGGTGACTCTAACCGTTGAGCCACCGGACCGGTTGAAATGAGAGTGGCCGAGAGAGAATTTTCCTCTCGCGCTCAGCAAATGTGTATTTTTCCATTTTAATCTCGATACAGGCTTGATTATTCAGCTTAATTCTGAATACAAGCTTAAAAAATGCGAGCTTAAATCAAGTAGCTTATACTTGATTTTAGAATGACATTTTTTTTTCTGTGTAGCCAAGTTTACAGCCACGTGTTTGGCGGCACAAAACCAACCAACGAAGCAACCCACATGGGAGCAATTGACAAAAGGGCAACCGCTGTCATTGGCGGCGGCGACGGCGACGCCATGTGGCGTTGGGGCCGCGCTCTGGCGCTGCTCATAAATTGGCAGCACAACAAAGTGCTGTCATCTCTGCCCTCACCCCTCTGCCCGCTCATCTGTGCGTCTATAACTCAATTTAAATTCAAATGTGCGCCACTATAAAATAAAAAAAAAACACAAAACAAAACAAAAATGAAAGCGAACAAATTATAAAACGGCCGAAAATTGACAAAAGCAAACAAAATTAGCATAGAAGTTTTTGAATGGCGGACGAAGTCCTGGATCAGGAGCAGGAGGAAGAGGATACTTGTTGTTGTTGCTGTGACAACACATCCACAACAACCACAACAAGAACAACAACAACATCGACATCGACACACCCACAGCTAAGCGTCTTTCAATGGATTGGCCTAGAGACCGCCGAGTTGTTGCCACCGCACATAACGAGATACTACAACAACCTGCACCATCAGGTAAATCTCTTTTGGCCCCCCTCCTTCACTGAATCCCACATAGTGGCACTTGATAATATCCTATCCCATCTCCAAGTTGTGTCTTGTGAATTCACAGAATTCTATTAAGATTCGTAATCCATCTTGCTAAAGTTATGAGCATAATTTTACAAGTTGAACTTCAGCTAATTGAATGAAAAATGCTTTTTGCCCTTTCATAATAGTTAAGTACTTACTTGGAAAAGTTTCAAATGCAAAACTTGATTGTTGACTTAGAACGCTAGTATGATAAGCAGCGAAAGTTTTCCCAAGGGAAACGTGCAATGAAATTAATCCTTGCATTTACATTGCGAAAGCGGGTCTGGAATGGGTTTATCAGATTAGTAATCAACTGATTGTCGATTTATTTCATGCTCTATAAAAACTATAAATTTATGTTTTAGAAGTAATATTTCATTTATATAAACTAGCGGTGGGCACGCAGTGGCTCCGGGAGTAGCGACTGCTCTCAACTATTTTTCTGCCTACTGTTGTAGTTGTTATTGTTGTGCTCTCGAATTCAGATTTCGTGCCCACCGCTGATCTAAATAATTCAAAGTCTTACAATACTTTTTAACATATAATTTTATCTATAAATTGCACCTAAACATCATGTTTATATGAGCTACAGGCAAGTTATAGTTCATCAATGAGCTAATAAATAAAAACTCCAGGATATTTTTATCTTCATTAAGGTTCTCTGAACTATTTCAAATGATTATCAATTTAAACTTTAATTCAGTTATTTCCCACATCAGAATAAAAGGCGTACAATAAATTTCTTTCGCTCTAAGATTTGTAAAGCATGTTTCTGAATGATTTTAATACTAAGACTACATTCTTTGGCTTCAAAGAAGAACAATAAATATCGTTTAAAGCATAAATATAGCTGAAAATAACAATGGAAAATGGGAAATAGAGATTGAACTCAGAACAATTGCGTTGTAAGACAAAAACTCGTATTTGTTTTCTATCAAGACTACTTTATGGTCTCCTTAAGATATAATCTTTGAGTGAAGTGCAATAAAAAAAATGAAATGCATAAGAGAGTGTTAAGTAGAAATGGTCGACAAAACAGCCCAAAGGGGCTTAAATTGGGCCAAAGAGGGGAATAGCATAAATATAAGAAAGATGGTTGGGTATGAAAGCAAAAAAATTGAACAAAGATTTATGCAAAACAGCTGTCATACTAAAAGATTGCTCGACTTTAACATACTCTTACTTTTAACAGCAAAATTAAGTTTAGCTATATTTAAACATTATTATTACTACATTATTTGATTGGTTTCAAAATCTCGAAAAAATTCTGTACTAATGTATTTTATTTTAGATTAAGACTCAATAATCTTAAATTAAATTTTAACTCGGAATAGCTTTCGAATTTTGGTACGTCAAAATGTCTTTCAGCTAGTTAACTAAGATTATAACTAGACATGTAGAAAATTGGGCCATTCTTTTTCTGAAAGAGAATGGTAGCATGGCCATAAATATTGTCAAAGATATATTTGTTGGTAATTTGGGCCATTTCATTGTAGCCATTGTTTGTATTAGGACACAAACATTTCTTGATGTCAGAATCAATTTACAAATGGCCATCGAATTTGCATTTATTTTTATGCCCTTTTGGCCCGAAGTTTCGTAAGCTTAGTTACAATGTTCGATGTAAGTTGGACTTGTTTGTGATTTGGCTAAAAGAAATGCGCACGACTGCAACAATCGAAAAATTATTTACGACTCTGTGTGTGTGTTTGTGTGTGTGAGTCAACATTTAAACGTGTCAACAAGCAAGCAGGCTAACTGCCAAGCCCACAAACTACCATACCTGTCGACAATTGGCCCGGACACAAGCCATGTACCATTCCGATCCGTTCCTTTCCGACCAGACCAAAACCCGGCCCGGCCCACTGACACATTAAGCATATCCCTTTTGGCCACACACACAACACATAAACGTCGGATTGTCGTCGTTACGTGTTGCTGTTATTGTACTTTTGGCAGCGAATAAATTCTATTGGCAGTGCGATGAAATGACATTCGTTACCAAATTGCTCTTTGACCAAAACGACATGAACAGCTTTATGTTAATAGTTTATTGGCCAGTACCCGAAGCCATCCACAGCTATTACATCTGTTTAGGCCTTGACCTACACTATGGTAACTGGTGACTGGCGCCTTGGATGTACTCGAGGCTTCACTGTGAACCTTGGGCGAAATGTATTCCGATTTGTTGTATTCCACTTGACGGCGATTGTAGCACGCGTCGTGCACTTTATTGTGCATTAATTAAAAGCCTGTTATGTTGCGCATTAAACGTGACAGCATTTGCCTGTAGCTGTCTGTCTGTGTGTGTGTACACTGAAAAAAAATCAGTGAATTTCAGAATATAATAAATTCAAAATGGTGTTCGTTTATCTAGAAATTTCTTGAATTAATTCGAGTACGATTTTTCAATTTATTTTGATTTCTGAAACTCTATAAAAACTTAATCAGTGAATTTAAATGTTTTAGATAAGCGGTGGGCACAAAATCTGAATTCGGGAGCACAATAACGAGTCTTTTGTGCGACTTCACGACTCCGAATAGGCAGAAAAATAGTTGGTAGCAGTCGCTGCTCCCGGAGCCACTGCGTGCCCACCGCTGTTTTAGTTCTTTTTTTTTTTGGCTCTTTGATGCTAAGTGATTGCCATTTTATCCGCATGTTGTGTTAATTTATCAAGAATATCCTGAATATATACACTCATGGACAAAATAAAAGGTGCACTCTTTCTTTTACTGCAAAAAAAAAATGCTCAAAAATCTTTTCGCTTTTCGCTATTTTTTATAATATTTTGAAAATTGCTAAAAAGCCACTTTTTGCGTGAAAAGTAGGAAAAAGGGGTCAAAATAGTCATTTTTAAGATTTTCAAAAAATTATAAAAAAATATAAGCGAAAAGATTTTTGAAAATTTTTTTTTGCAGTCACTCCTAAAATTGTTTGAAGAATGTTTTTGCATCCTAACATTTTTTGGAAAAAATCGAGGAAAAAAGTTTTGAAAGTTGACTTTTTTTAAAATTCGAATATTTCAAGGGATACTTAAGGTTAAGGAAAGTTAAGGAAAGTTATGCATCATTCAAACGGAAGTTAGATTACCTTTCCAAATATATTTGTTAAATTTGAAGACTTGACTTACAATAGCTGCTATAGTAAAAGAAAAAGTGCACCTATTACTTTGTTCATGAGTGTACTTAAAAAAAATTAAAATGATTTTTTTTTCTGTGCAGCTGTGTCTGCTTAAATGTCTGTGTGTGTGTTGAATGTCGTGTGTCAGTGTGAGGGAGAGAAGACCACTGGCTGTGTTATGAGGCACTATTGTCCTTGTAAATCAATCGATTGTCTGTCTGAGCCTGTGCACAAACATTTCATAATTATTTGCTGTGCTTCAGCACAGATTCCATAACTTATGAGTTATATATACATACATATATAGGGGGCTAAGATGTAACTGGCAAATGGTAACTGGCAACTGGCAACTGCTATGTTGTTTGCACATTCTTGGGCACAACTGGGCAGCTTACCACAAGTAATTAGGTTGTGGCTTCGGCATTCTTTCCTTTTGGCCATGATTCCTTTGCGAGTCGAGTCGAGTGGCCCGCATGCGGTTGTCAAATAAGAAGTGGGCATAGTTATCTCTGTCTTTATGTACCTCTCTCTCTTTCTCTGTGTGTGTGTGTGTGTGTGTGTGTGTGTGTGTGTGTGTGTGTGTGTGTGGACACAAGTCACCTACTTTAGTTTGGACTATGGCCGTTGGCATGATTTAGCAATGCGACCGCAGCAACTTACAGCAGCAACAGCAGCATCAACTCGTTGATGATAATGATAATGATAATCATCATCATGATGATGACGAGGCAACGCCGGCGATGATTGGGTTAACGACTACGTGGCGCAGACATTGCGCCATAAATTACAAATATTTTTCGCAAGCTCTTCACGTTACACAGAAAAAAAAATCCGGGATATTTAGCCCGAATTCAATCCGAAACGAAATGAGGAAAAAGTGCCTTTTTCGCCATTTTCAAAAAAATATAAAAAATACTAGCGAAGAGATATTTGAAAAAATTTTTTTGCAGTTACTATTTAAATTGTTTAAACAAACTTTCTGCATCAAAACATTTTTTTAAAAAATCGAGAAAAAAAGTTGAAAAAGTTGACGTTTACAAATATTCGAAAATCTCAATGGGTACTTAATGGGTTAAGGAAAGTACTACATCATTCGAAAGGAATTCAAAAGACCTTTCCATTGATACCAAACTTTACATGAAGTAAGCTCACAATTTGGCTAGAACTAACTTTAAAGGGTGCCAAAATACTTTTGGCCACCGTTGTAGATACTTTTTAAAATTTTTTTTTTATTGATATTTTTTTAATTTTTTTATGTTAACCTTTTTTTTTAATTGACGGGGGAATCGAACACAGACTTTTTCAAACTGGAGTCGGCGACTCTAACCATTGAGCCACCGGACCGGTTGAAATGAGAGAGGCCTGATTATTCAGCTTAATCCTGAATACATATTTAAAAAGTGCGAGCTTAAATCAAGTAGTTTATACTTGATTTTAGAATGACATTTTTTTTCTGTGTACTTGCTCCTGCTATTCAAATAGCAGCGCTGTCGACAGCGACGCTGGCAGCGTCGCATGCCTATACTAGCAAGAAATCAGCTTGAGCAGCCTACAATTTGTTCGCACACACTGTAAATGTTATGCGCATGTGCTGCACAGCATACAGCACAACAGATTCAGCAGTCACAGTCCAAAGTCCAGCATCCCAGCAGGGGAAGGGGAAGGGAGACAGCCAGCCCACCCACCAAAGACAGCTTTAAATTTAGCACTCGAGTCATCTCGCTCGCACGCATGCGATGCGCACATAAAGTTGCCATCTGCACCGGAAATTGATTGCTAGGTGAAAAGCTGCTGCTGTCGACGTTGACGCTGACGTCGACGCCGGCGTTGGCTGCTGCATTCAGCTGGGAGAGAGAGAGAGAGAGCGAGAGCTGAGCAGCATTGTTTGACTGCTGCTGATAACTCAGAGTTTAGTCTATAATTGTGCACCTTGCTGGCTGGAACTGTGGCAGTATAACGCGAGCCCTTGTCTGGATAGGACGGGTAGCACAGCAGCAACAACAGCAGCAGCAGCAGCAGCAGCAGCAGCAACAACAGCAGCAACAACAGCAGCAGCAGCAGCAGCACTTAGTATGGGCAGCGCTTCAACAACGACAACGGCTGCTGCACATACAAATACACACACACACATAGACGGCAAATAAACGTAAACGTGAGTGTGAGCCACATTTCAGGCTCATCCTTCTCGTCGTCGTCGTTGTTGTTGTTGGCTTCCTCGCTGCTGCCATACGGCGTTAGCCAGTGTAAAATACCAAAAAAAAAATGTATATATATATATATTGTATAAATATATATACCAACAAAAAAAATAACTGTGCAGCTCTGAGGCTAAAATGAGTGTACGAGAAACTTTTTAATTTCAAAAGCAAGTGCACGAAAAAACTTTTGGAGCCCAGAGTACAGAAGAAATAGTTATTCAACTGCTGGCGCACAAAAGTAGGCAGTGAAATTTTGTGAAAGCCAAAAAGAGGCTAAAAAGCAAAAGCAAAAAAAAAAAAAGAAGAAGCCACATGCTAAAAACACACACGAACACACACACACAGATGTGTAGAAAATAAAAATCAACTCAAGGCATACGCATAAATACATAGACAAAATCGCGCTCACACACACACACACACGCACACACACACCCGGCCCTGTGGCGACTTTTTCATGCCATTGAATTTAAGCTCGCTGCTTGCTGCTGATTTTTTGCATATTGTCAGCTTGGCTCGAGCAAAGGAAGAGCAGCAGGAGCTGGAGTCAGAGCCAGAAATCGGAGTCGCACACACACACATTTCGGTTCTGTTCTGTGTGTGTGTATGTGGGAGTTGGTCGTACGACGACGACGACGACGACGAGCACGAGCAGCACGAGAATCTCACTCGATTCGCATCCTTGGCTGCTGCTGCTGACACACGAGAGCTGAGAGTTGCTCTCGTATCGTTGTCGGTTGTCGGTTGTCGTTGTCGGTTGTCGCTTGTCGCTTGTCATTGACGGCGAAGCAACAACCGCTAGCTTCGATTGCCCATCCATCCAGCCAACCGAACAGCAATCGAACAGACAACAGACAAACGCATTTCAAAATCGATTTGACCAAAAAATTATTATCAATGATTTGCCAAAAACGACAAGCGAACGCGCTGCAAATTGAATTAAATTAATCTGATTTGATGCTTCGTGTTTATGTGCTTATGTGTGTGTGTGTGTGTGTTTTGGTTTTTGTGCAAATTGAATAAAACTGTGACAGCTGGCTTATTAATTTATGGTCTACGATTTGCAGCAAGTGAACAAGAAATGAGAAAATTGCCAAAACGAAAATAAACAGTTAAAGGATTCGCATAATTTCATTATCGATTTTGACGCTCAGAGACAACAACAACAACAACAACAGTAATAGTAACAAAAAGTGCAAATGCTTATAATAAAATTAAAATAATCAGCAATAAATACAAAACAACAACAACGAGTTAGATACGCACAACAACAACAACAAATAAAGGCAACAACTACAACAACAAGAACAACTTTGCAGTAAGTATGAGTTGGCCAGGCCAGCAAACAAAGCTAGCAGCAACCCCCGTTACACCTGATGACCCTGTCACACCCCCACCCCCCAGCAGCCTATAAAGAATGCCGTCTCTCATCTCTCTGCACTCCACAAATTTCATACACTCCACTGCCTTGGCTCAAGCACAGCAGCAAGCTTCTTCTTCTCTTCTTTTCTCTTCTCTTCTCTCCTCCACTCTTCTCTTGCCCCTCCCTCTCAACTTACCTCGATAGCCAGCCTCCGTTTCCTATGCCATTTCCGTCTACGTTTGCCTTATCAAAAAATGTGTGTATACACACACATACACACACACCTACACCTACACTCACACAGACACAGACTCAGCGTCAAAAAGAGCATTGCACTAATACACAGAAAAAGAAAATGTTTGGTATCATTTACTGGGCCTCAGCCCAACTGCAATACCCGCCCACACACACACACACACACACACATTGCTTTAGACTTCAGATTCAGACTCGCTTCTTGTATATACATTAGGGTGTCCCGCTTTTATTTATATTCCGTTCTCTAAACGGTCATAATTTTTGATTAACAAACTCTATCTAACTAGATATATTTTTTTTTTTAAAACCTCTTAGAATTTAGTTTTTTTTCACAACTGCAATCCTTGTTATTTAAATTTACAACGAACTTTTGTGTTTTTTGCGCAAAAAAATGAAAGAAAATTGAGAAAAAAATTTACTTTTGGGACTCCCGAATTCCTAGCAAAAGTTAACTTCCTAAATAATGCTATTAAAGTAAAGAATAAATAGTATTCCTTTAAAAAGTTCAAATTTTTCTAGAAATCATAGATGAAAACCCGAAAATATGACTAAATTTTTAAGTTCTTGCTCAGAACTTAACTTTTTTATAAATAAAACAAAACAGGCTACCTCTAATAATAATAAACTTTTAAAATTCTGAAATTTTGCATTGGATCATTTATGACCATGATTTTATAAAATTTCATTTCCATTTTCAAATCCGGATCAAAATAAAAAAAATATAACAAAAAATATAGCGGAACACCCTAATGTACACATATTTATATTTTGCGTTCCTTTGGTTAGCCTCGTTGTTCTGTATGAAAATTTCTGTACATTTTGCTCATCTTTATGTTGTTGGTTTCTACTTTCTCATTTTTTTTCTGAATATTTTATGAATTGAATTTGGTTATTTTATTCGCGTATGTTGCGCTGCAAAGTTTCCTCTTGCGTTTGGTTGCGCATATCCTGCTCCCCAGGCTCCGAAAGACCGTAACCAAGACCTCTGGAGCAGCAGCAAGCAGGAACAGTTTGTGGGCTGAGAGGAACTCGTGAAAAGCTCGGCACGTTCTCATTCAATTAGGGTGCGGAAGCGACGGGGCCACATTAGCATTCTTAAAATGTGGCAACGGAAGCCGGCGAAACAAACATTTCAGCACCTTTGTCTCTCTGTCCGTGTCCCTCTAATGCTTATGTATCAGCCTATCTGCCCAAATAAGGATACACATTTATTAACATATTATTTAAGCATTCACAATTCGCTTTTAATTTAATTCGACATGCTTTTGGCTGTCCTTTGAATTTTCAACTCAACTCAACTCAACTCAGAAAACTAGTTAGCATAAATAGTCTCGTTATTAGAAAGTCGCCAGGGAACCAACTTTCGAGTTGCTCCCCTTATTGGCCCAGTTTAAAAACTGCCCTTGTTTAATTTTCTTTTATTTTATTTTTATTTTTTTTTGGCTATTTCGTTGTTTTCTTTTTGTGCCTTTCTGGCTTTTCCCAAACGGTTTCTGGACCAATTTAGATACCGCTCATCTCAAGGGTATTTTTTTGTTGTTGTTTCTTATCTTGCGCGCAAAGTTTGTCGCATAAAATTATATTTTTGTTTGGTTCGTTTCGTTTCGCTTTAATTAAAATTCATATGAAAATGCTGCGCAATTTACAAATATTTATTTAATTATGCGATTATTTGGCCACATTCATTGAACCCTTTTAACAACAACAACCTTCCTTTAGCTGCTGTGCTGAGCCCTTAAGCCAAGTAATAAACTGTAGCTCAACTTGAATAGATATTATCACCAAATCACACCACTGTCCATCCAAGAAATTCCCTCAATAGATTTCGTTTAATTTTGAGCTTCTCAACAATTTTCTTTTGCAGAACTCGCATGCTATAAACAAAATTAACAAAAGTCAACTCAAAATTTCCAACTAAATTCAAGCAAACAAAACTAAATAGTGAAATTTACATTAATAAAAAAAACAAATATAAAAACACAGCAATTAAATAAAATATAATAATAAATACAATTGTGATGAATTAAATACTGAAGTCAAGCATTTAAATTAAACGAATAAAAGCAACAAACAAAACCAGATATAAATATAAATATAAAAGAAACAAACACTGCACAACAACAACAACAGCAACAGCAAAAAGAAACCAAGGGAAAATAAATGGCACAACATAAATCAATTAAAAGGAAACAATAATTTTAAAAACTAAAGAAATACGAGACGAGGACACGAGGACGGACAGAGCGCATATAAATTATTACGACAAATACAAAAGTCTATACATATAAGTATATATAAATATAGTGTGGTGTGATAGCAACTGAATTTAACCAAGAGCAACAACAACATGCTGCAATTGTTGTTGTAATCTTAAGGCACAACTATAAAACACACACATTTACATATATACACTTAGTTGTTGTTAGTTAAATTTGTTGTTAGTTAAAGCTGTGATTAAATAGAGCGAAGAAATACAAAAAGAAAACTGAATTAAAAGCTGGAAATGATACGGCTAAAACAACAACAACAAGGTAAACAACTACAACAACAACAACAACAACAACAAGAGACAAACAGAGCGCATTAAGAGAGCAGCATATCAAACGTTATCCACGAGAGAGAAACAACATTTATTCGCGCCAATCCTCGCCACCGCCACCGCATCGACTACAATGCTCTGGTAGCCAAGACAGTTTTAACGTGGATCACTACTGTGGCGGCGGCGGCGGCGGTGACACACAGGCACAGGCGGGCGGAGGAGCAGCTGGAGCTGGAGCTGGAGGAACTGGAGCTGGATCGAGTAGTGGTCAATGGTCTGGCCAAGCGGGAAGCGTGACACAAGCGAGTGGCGGCGGCATGTGCCAGCATCATGGGCTAACATCACATTCGTTGATGTCCGGTGGCTGTGGCTCGCACATGTCTCTCTTGGGCGGCGGTGGCAGCAGCGGCAGCAGCGGCATGAGCGGCAGCGGTGTCGGCAGCAGCGGCCAGGGCATACCCATTAACCAATGCTCAGCGGCTGCAGCTGAGCTGTCGGGGGTGGGCGGACACTGTCGCAGCATGAGCGGCCTCAGTTCATTGGGCCTGGGCATGTCAGCGCCGCCCTGCCCCCCGCCACCGGCGCTGTTCAATCCCTGCAGCTCGGCGCTGTCGCTGCAACAGGCGGCAGCGGCGGCGGCGGCCTCGTCGCGCTGGGGACCGCGCACCTCCTGCCCCGTGCACAGTCCATTCCGTGTGCGCGTGCCCAACGGTTCCATATGCTCCGGACATCAGGTGAGAAACACCAGGGACCGAAACTGTTATGAGGAATATTACAAAAAATTACTTTTAATAATTACTTAAAGACTTTTACTTTATAAATCATACTTAATAATTATGCTTGATAAACAAAATAAAAATTATAAATAATTATTAATATTGATTTTTATTAAATAAATCAAAACAAATTTTATAATTTTATTTTTTTTCTTTTGATTTCTTTTATGTAAATTATGTTATCATCTTCCTGATAATCAAATTTACATATGTTGAAAATTTGGAATGTTTATCTTGAGTAAAAAGACTTTTATAAACAATTTCAAATTATAAAAGTCTTTAAAGACTTGTATGTTTTCGATTCAAAAATAATAGTTATTTGAGACTTATATATATTTTTCCTCACAAATAAAAATCTTCCGAGACTTTTATTTTTTTTAATCTCAAATATGAGTTTATTGGCTGTTTGCAGAGATACTGTTTTTATAAACAGTTTGATGTATTTTAAACAAAAATCGCATTAGTCCTTATATGTGATTTTTTGAGTTGAAATTTTGATCACTAACAGTTATTTTCAGTCCCTGGAGAAAACACACACACAACCACAGAACGAACTGAGTAATAAACGAAAAAAAGAAAAAATAAAAGAACAGCAAGATATATGTATATGCTATTTACTATCTACTTATATAGCCATGATGTGTCTAAAATCCGTTAACTAATTGCATTTGACTTAAAAAGCAGCCACAGCTTGCCACAAAATGTTTTGCGCCTTTGAGTTTCATTTCGTATTTCGTATTTAAATTGCCTTAGATTAAGACAAATGTACATAATTACTAATGTTTATGTATGTATGTACGAGTATGTTTATATTTCATATATATGTACGCATTGTCGAACTACTTAACTTACATCTACACACTCTCTTCTGCTCTCTTTCTCCCTCTGTGCCACGCCCCTCTGTCTCTGTTTCTGCCTCCGTTTGCATCTGGACCTGGCCAACGTCTGCAGGTAAGCAATTTCAACCGGAAACCAAGTGCCCAACACATTTTGGTAACAACCAAAAATGTGTCAACGACATGTAAGATTATTTCATTTCCAAAACCAAAAGATACAAACCACACTTATTTCCTTTGGTATGAAAACTTCCGTTTAAATGGGATAAAATTCTGCTAAAATTTGAGTAAATGTTTGTTGTCAAGTACTTTAACTCGATACTCTTTTGATAAGCAATCGAGTAAATTTAATCGATATTCAAGCAAAATTGACAACCCACTGGAATAGTTAATTTGCAGAATTAAGTTCAGTTAATACTGAAATGATGAAAACTGAAATAAGTATAAATTCAAAATTAATAATAGCTTAGCCCAACAACGTCAACAACAACAACTCTATTAGAGTCTCTCTAAGTTGGAAGCAGCCGCTGCTCCCGGAGCCACTGCGTGCCCACCACTGGTTTAGTCGATGTGCCCCTATCATTCTGTCTGTTTTCTTGCATATATTGCCTGGCAAATTAAAAAATATTTTACTTGATTCCTTTTTTTTATAAAAAGTTCACTTTACAAAATAATTTTCAAGATTTCAAAGATTTTCAATTAATGCGTCGGGCCTTTGTATAAATTTTTTGTGAAATTTTGATATTGAAAATTAAAGAATTCGTAGAATAATTTTTGTTTGTTATATTTTTGATTTAACAAATTTTAAATCAAATATTTAAACGGCAACTTCTTAGAATCAATAACTGTGTACATTGTTTCATGGTCCATGATGCTTATGGCTGTGTCAGACTTTATGGCTAACATCAAATTAAATTGAAACTAGATGAAATGAGAGGGAGAGGAAGGGACGGGACTAACATAAGTGACTTTTCGTTTTCTAATATGAAACACATGCCGCGTAAATTTAGTGACTCGCATAGTTGTGCAAATTATAAGGAGCTCGATTCACATGATTGACCAAGCGGGACACACTGAGGACCCGACCAGGGTCAGGAAAGACCGTATCCCAAATCAGATTCAGGCGCAGGTTTTGCTTGACTGCGCCTGAAAGTAGGCAGCACAAAGCGTAGAGCACAAAATAAACAATGGGCGGAGGGGAGCGAGAATGAAACTGAAACTGAAATATTAACTAAAATAAAATACAAGCAACATTAGCTCATATCGTTGAGGTCTATCAGAAGTCTCTCTCTCTCTCTCTCTCTTTCACTCCCTCTATCGCTGTCTCTTTCATTGCTCTGCGACATTTCGCCGTTTCTACTTTTGCTCTGGCGTCAAATTGAATGTGACTAATGCAATTAGTTCACACAAAATAATTCTCTTCCACTCGATTATAGCGCCTAATATGCCTGATGTCATTTGTATACTAGTATAATATTCTGTGTATATTTATAATGAACAATTTCCAAATGCACACACACAAAGGACACTCGCTGAATACAGGCATGAAACATCATGGCGAGATGCGGAAAAAAGCGCTGCGGAGTCATATGCAAAGTAGGCAGCACAACAAACCATTACGCCTTTCAATTTTTGCGCCAGTCGAGCCCAAATTTACATAAATATTACACAAGCTGCAGGTGGCAGGAGGAGGAGGAGACAAGAGACAGGAGGATGTAAGAGGCAGCTGCCCCAATGATGATGGGGCTAGACTCTGGGGCAGCATTGCAAATAGGCTCGTTATGCTGTCTTGACAGCAGTCGGGGAGTTAATTTGAAGGCGTTCTCTCCTTTGGCCTTTTCGCCAAATCATCCCGCCTGAATATGTCAGCGAACTAGCAAAAGGTGTGGTCGTCTCCTCCCTCCCTCCCCCTCTTAAAGCTAACGATGGCACAGTTTTTATGGCACATCCATGAAGATTGGGCCAAAGTTTCAAGACGAGAGGCTTCTCTGATCAATTTTTGTGCGTGTTTATGATGATTACGAGACAATTTGCATAGCTTTGTTACCTATTTAACTGTCGAAATTTGAAATTCATTAAGCTAAAAGCAAAGCTGATTTCATTCTACGAGTGTAATTAACTTAAATTAAAGATGATGAAATTAAAAACAGTTTTTATATCAAAAATAGATTGAAAATTTTTCAATTCTATTAAATTCATTTTTAAATTTAATAAAATAAGCAATCAATATACTTTCAATAAATTTAAACGTTTCAAAAAAATTTAAAACACACTGATTTTCGGTGACTTTGAACATATGCATGTCTAAAAATTGTAATCCGTTGCAATACACAATTTGTATTTATTTTATTTTTTAAACATTTGCTCTCATAATCTCTGGAGCTTTAAAGGCAAAAAAACAATATTTTGAAGTTTTTAAGATTAAAAAACTTTTAACTACCAGGTAGTTCGTTTTATCGTCGTCTTGCCATTTATTTAATAGGTTTTTGCCATATTATAATCAGTTGTTAAGACCCTTTTGAGTGCACTTAGCCCAATGCAATATTCCGTTTGAAAAAAAGAGAAAATAAGGAAATGCGTAAAAGCTGTCAGCCTTTTTACTACTAGCTTGAAAAGTTTTGGAAGAAACTTGGGCTAATGCCTGGAACAGAGTGCAAAATGAGTGTGTGTGCTATTTGGGCTCTCTTTGGGATGCTTCATTATTGGCTTGACATGGCCTCAAAAAGGAAAAGTGCCCAAATGACAAACGGAGCGACTGGATGACAGACGGACTGAATGACAGACTGACTGAATGACAGACTGGCTGCCTTGACACTCTTCATTTGTGAATGCGTTAATTGCGCCAGCAAAGGAAAAAGACACAGGCACTTGCCTTGTGAGTGAGTGAGAGTGTGTGTGAGTGTGTGTACATAACACATATGTAGATGTGTGTAAACACATCTCCACACTCTACAACTTGTGTGTTGTTGCTGCTGCTGCTGCTGATGATGATGAACAAGCACAATGGCATGAACAAGCAGTTAGAGGCAGTTCTAACAACATCTAACAACAATGGCGATTACAACGCCAAGTGTGTACATTATTTTGCAATTTAGCAGAGCACACACACACACACAGACATAAAATGAGAAAGAGAGAGTGAAAAACACACATAGAATTGCTTATAAATTCGCACATGCTCTGCTTTTCAAGGCAAGCAAACATGAAGAAGCACAACTGAAACAACAACAACAACAATAGCAACAGCAACAAAAACAACTGCCAACCACTGACAACAAAAACATTAAAAAAAAAGAGAAGTCAAGAAATAATTAGTTTACTTGTGACAAAACTGAGTTATGGTCCTTTGTGCCAATGCGTTGTTGCTCCAGTTGAAATTGAATGAATGAACAAATAAGCACATGTGCACAACTGTAGTATATAAAATAACATATTTATATGTATGTATATCAAATGCAACAAAGACACAACACAGACAATGCGCCAAAAGTGTCGAGTGTGTGATATAATAATAATAATATAATATATGTAATATGTGTGTAATAAAAGCAAAAAGAAAATCTGAGCATGTGGCTACACTGCGAAAAAAACGGAACTTCGGAATAAAATTAATCCCAAGCAATGTCAACAGTTCGAAAAAAAAAATTCGGAATTTCGTATTGCAAATACTTGCTGAAAGTACGATATTTTAAATTCTTCTCTGCAAATATTTTGACTATCGGGGCTCTGAAAGAATTTGTTAAGGAATTGCAATGTTTTATAATTTTTTGACTTAAAAATTCTAAAATCAAATATAAAATACTTAATTAAAGCTCGCGTTTTTTAAGTATGTATTCAGGATTAAGCTGAATAATCAAGCCTGTATCGGGATTAAAATGGGAAAATACACATTTGGAGAGCGCGAGAGGAAAATTCTCGCTCGGCCTCTCTTGTTTCAACCGGTCCGGTGGCTCAATGGTTAGAGTTGCCGACTCCAGTTTGAAAAAAATCTGGGTTCGATTCCCCCCGTCAATTAAGGAAAAAAGGTAAAAAAACGTTTAAAAAAAAACATTTAAAAAAAAAACATTTAAAAAAAACGTTAAAAAAAAAATTAAAAAAAAAAATTTTAATGTAATGAAAAACATTATAATTAATACAAATTTTTTAGCCTGACTTTAAGAATTTCAGGATTGAATTCGGGATTGAAAAAATCAAGTATTTCATACTTGGTTTAAGAAAATCCGAGATTATCCCACTTCTGACATCGTTTCGGATTGAATTCGGGCTAAATATCCCGGGCTTTATCTTTTCTGTGTGTGTATGTGCATAAAAGCAAAATGAGAATCTGAAAATGTGGCTGGCAAAAAAGTGTTGCCTAGCCAACAGGCGCATGAAAATGGCGACTTAAGTAGGTGAAGTAGTGTCCATGTGCGTGTTTGCCACACAGTGATTGCATGTGTGTGTGTGTGAGTGTGTGTGTTGTTTGTGGTGGCTTTGCCTTGATTTCTGAGTACGCACGTACATATATGTATGTATATATTTCCCCCTTGTCTATTGAGCAACAGGAAGAAGTTGACGCACCGCAGATAGATGGCTCTGATAAGTGCATAGTGCACACACACACACAGCGGAAATTTTGTGGCTGCCATGTGTGTACATGTGCATGTGTGTGTTTGTGTTTGTGCGGTTTGTTTGCCAGAAATAATAAGCTGATTTGCAAAGCAAGCAACCACAACAACCACCGCAGTCAGCCATGCGAAATTTTGCCTTTTTGCTGTCATTGTTCAACAAATTTTTAGTTTCTTTTGTTGTTGTTGATGGTTGATGGTTGATTTTGATGGTTGATGGTTGGGTCCATGTCGGGCATCAAAATTGAATGATTTGCGCCTGACAGCTCGAAGGGGGTTTTTACTTTTTTGGTGTGGCAAACGCAGCAGAAAACGCAGGAAAATGGAAATGGGACAAAAAGAAGATAGATGAGGAATTCGGTATTTCGTATACAGGATAACAGGATACAGATGACAGCGACAACGGCGCCAGGCATTGTTGTTGCCCAAACTGATAAGGCAACTCAACATATTAGCAGTGTCAATCAATATATGAATATGCAGGTAACTCGCTGCAGGGCCAGAGGCAATTGGGAATGACTGAAAATGAGCAGCAACTAAGCTGTCAACAGGATGGGACTGAATGGCTTTCTTTCTCTTTTTTTTATGGCTTTGAGGCTTGAGGATAACAGTGAAGGACGCCGCTCAATTACCGTGACATAGTCGTACGGTGAATGTTGTGTTTGGAGTCCAATGTTAACTGTAAGACTGTGTCTCGGTGGTTGTCAGCCAAGCAACAAACAACGCAACAAACAACGCAATCATAATGCTAAACGGAAGTGATATCGTTCAACTTGTTTAACACAAAAAAAGTGAGTGGGTGAAAACTTTATTCGTCAGTTTTAATATTTTTCTTCTTTTATACATGTATTTCATTTTGGTGTGTGGTTTTTGTTGGTTATTTGGTTGTTGCCAGCTTATCAGACGTCACGAGCAGACATGACAGACAGACAGACAGACGGACAGACAGACAGACAGACAGCAACAAAGTCGGAGCTACAAACTGACAGCTTGACAGGCATCTGCTCAGGCGCAAAACACAACCTGGAGGAATATTTCATTGCACGAATTAATCATGCATACGATGTGATGCGTGCTCATTAGTGCATGTGTGGAAGGCATGCTTACACTATACATACATACACTGCAAAAAAAACGAACACTTTCGAAAATGAAGAACATTCGTCTTAAATATTTTGTTCTTGAAATTAGAATATTTTAAGACCAGACTACTTAAACTAAAAATATTAATCTTGAAAATCGTAGGTAACTACTTAATATAAGAATATAATTCTCAAATTTAAATATTTTGCTCTTAATAAAAGACCATTTTAAGCCAAATTACTAAAATTAAAAATATTCTTCTAAAAAATCTTAAGTTCTTAGTGTAAGAATACAAATCTTAGATCTAAGATAGTTTTCTTTTAACAACAATACACTTTTCGATATTTATAATTCACAACTGGTTCTGGCGTCCGTTGTTTAGTGTCATATCGAAAAAAAAAACTAAACTTACTTCATTCTTCTTAAAATGTTAAGAAGCTTAATCTCAATTAGAGACTTGACTTGAGTATTCAAAACTTTTTGGTCTTAAAATAAGAACACATAATCTTAAAAAAATAATAAGTTTTATTCTTATACTAAGATTTGTGGTCTTGAAAATACAAGAATTTATGATCTTATAAATAAGAACTTGGTCTTAATTGAAATGTTCTTAGAATCAAGATGTGTTTTCTTACTTCAAGATTTTCATGTTTTCGACGCATTTTTTAGACCAAAGTTCTTAGTTCTGAGACCAAAATCTTGATTTTAGATCCTTTTTTGTATCAGTGTACGTATGCTAGTCAGCCTGTCTATCTATATACGTATATGGGCATTTCCACAGAAATGTCAACCGAGGCTAAAAACGAAAAATTGATCAAAAACTCACATCTCGTGAAATTTCCTTGCAAAAATGTATTCAAGTTATTTATTTAAGCAATATACGCTAGAAGAAATTCAATAGGATGAACATATAGATTCTACATTGGAATAAATTCACTTTTTCTATATTTTTGACCATTTCCTTAAAAATTGATTTCCAAAATGGACCGTTTGTATTCTATCTATTGCACTAAGAAGGATAGTAAGATTGTAACATAAACCATTTTAACACATAGAAATATATTGAAATTTTAATTTGCAACAAGTTTTTCGAGCGGCTTCGATATATAATTTAAAAAAAGAGAGACAGAAACAACATAAATATTTTGTGGAATATTTTGTCACGTGCGACATGTCGCGTGCGACAGTGACTCAAATCAAATTAAAAAAAAAACTACTTAATATTTTTAAATCAAACAAATTGCATTTTTTAGATAAATGAATGCATAACATTTCAAAATTAATTGGATCAAAATATTCGTTCACGTTTTGCCGAAATTAGTGTTAGAGCTGGTCGCCGAAAAAACGACTTCTATCTGAGTCGCGTGCGAATGTCTTGGTTATTTTAAATTATCTTGAAAACGAACAATTTCCCAAAATCAACCTAAGCATCAATTATAGTGCTAATCAAGACCTATAAGTTTCCCCTTTTGTCACAACAAAATAATGTTTTGGCATATGTTTTATTTCACTTTGAATGCGTACGAATGTCGCATTCGACATTAGAGAATTACCCATATACATATATTTGCTGGCTGTGGCTTTTGGCCAAATCTTGCGCCTGACTGCGCTTTTTAAGCCTCTCCGCTCGGTCGCTGCAAGCCAACTGATAAGGCGCCAAGTGTCAAAACTATGTGAGGGAGAGAAAGAGAACATCAGAAATTGGGACTGAGCCGATGCGGGGTGCAAAAATGCCAAAAGCTTTGAAATGTATCTACATATAGTACGTATTTGTACGTGCGTCCCACGAACTGTAAGATTAACTGGCATGAGATGCTGATGCTGCCTGCACGTTGTACTAATTAAAATTCGGCATTAATCCAGATGATTCAGCTGTCAACGTCTGCCCGGTGCGGCAGTCAGTAGTTGTCCCTAATGGAGCCTGATGCTGATGCTGAGCCGGCTTCAGCTCCTGTTTCTGCTCCTGTTTCTGCTCCTGCTCCTGCTCCTACTCCGACTCCTGCTGATGACACTCTCCTGTGTGGCCAGTCCCAGTTCACACACAGTGCCCACATTATGTACGTGTGTAATTGAAGTGTGGCCTGGCATATTAAAGAGCGCAGTATCTTTGCTTTTTCTGCTACTTTTACTGCTGCTTTTGCTTCTGCTTTTGCTGCCACTGTCACTGCCATAACTGTGTAATTAATAAAACCAACAAATAAGGCTCGTGTGGTACGTGTGGTTCGTTCGTGGCTTCATTCGTGGATTCGTTCGTGGCTTTATTCGTTTATTCATTCGCTGCTTGCGCGAAAATGATGAAAAGCAACAGCAGCCGCTGGGATTCTCGGTTGTCAGGCCAACAATCGATCTCATTTTGTACAGTGCTGCACATTTGAATGTTTATGGGAATGTTTTTTCTTTTTAATAAAAGATAAATCTTCTATTCACAATATTTACGTTTCATGGGTAAATTAACTTTTGTAAATACGTATAAAACGCGTTGTATTGGAATCTATTCTTTATCATCAAGTTTCGTAATCAGAAGCCCGTGACGGCAAAGAATTTCATAAAATTATGTTAAAAGTATAAAATAAACACCATTTCATATATTCGATTTACACATGAAATGGTTATCCAACTTATCTTATTTTTTAACAGACATTTTGTTAAAAGAATGCAGAAAACACTACAAAACTCTTGAGCTTTGTATTCCAAGTTTGGTTGCTCTATCACTTATTGTCTCTGAGCTGGAGTGGTTCATCAACAATTTTAATTCTTCCGTTAGGATCTTTTTATGTGTATACAGCTGATGGCAATTTACAGAGCTGATTTACTCATATCTTTAAGCAACATATTCTTTTTTTATCACAGCGAAAAAGTTAAGTAAACGCTTCATTTCAAACCCGAAGGGCGATGCTTTAAGTCCGAAATTTCAGACAAGCAAAAACCATTTGGGAATTCTAAGCAAGCGAATGCAGAAAAGATTCAAGATCTTGCAAACTTGTTCTTGATTGAATATTCTTTGCTCTTGTATTCAGACTGATAATACATGGTTAGAGAATTTTGAAGCGCATTTTCATTGTAAGAATCGAATATACTCTATAATATAATCTCTGTGATATAATCAATATCTGTGGATTTGTGGACTTTTGTGCTCAGCACTTTAACCGACAGATCTTTTCCGACTAGAATTCAATTTTATTTTTTATAGAATTCAATTTTATTATTTATTTGACAACCAAACCAAAATCAAGCTTAAAAAGTTGGCAATTTAAGCTCGAAATGTTTGGGCTGTTTTCGACTTGGTAGCAAACAGTTGACCAACACTGTTTGCCAGTGTCTTAAGGCTTATTTTGCATTTTGTTGCTGCCTCAGCAGAGCAAACAAATTGGGAAATGTGAAGGCGTGCGATAGTTTGGGATAGTTCAAGGCAAGCAAAGGCTAAACCAACATCTGCATATTTGGGGCTGTTGATGCAGGAGGAGGAGGAGATGGTGTAAGGATGAGGTGGTGGGGGAGTGTGGCTTGAAGGGTGTCAGCTGTTGGCCGAGTGTGTGTGTGTGTGTGTGTTGGCAAAACTTTAACAAGCACTTAAGTATTAATCATGGAAATCAAAGTCAGCTGCGGGTCAGAGCCACACGTACCAACACTACGCTGTTTGTATAGTGTGTGAGTGTGTGTGTGTGTGTGTGTGTGTGTGGTTAGCATGTGGCATCATTTGCTTGGCCAGAAACTTTGCTGCTGACGCCGTTTGTTGACTATCAATGTCACAAGCTCGGGATTTTCTGAAATCAGTTCAAAGGGCGTGGAGACAGAGGGAGTGGCAAAAGGGCGGACAGAGGAAGAGAGCCTGCGACAACGACGACGGCGACGACTAATGAGGCATTAAACTTAACTGCTCAACTTTTCGCCTGTCAAGCGTTTATTAAATTTACCGTTTTATTGGCCCCAACAACTTGGTGTTAACTATGGCCTGTCGCTTGGTCAATGGGCGTGTGCCAAATGGGGGGCGTGGCGCTGCTGCTGCCGCTGCCTTAACTGTAATCAGATTACGTTGTTTACCGCTTACTTCCGGCGGCTGCACAGCTAACCGAGTAGCAACCAACAGCAACAGCAGCAACAGCAAACAGTCAACAGCAACTTCTCCTACCTCCCTCCCTCCCTGTCACACACCCCCTTGGCCATATTTAAATAGTTGCCAAGTTCAGCAAATTTTATTCCAAGTACATAATTTCGTTTTCCGGAAATTGTATTAGCCATTTATTTAGTCGAATTTGCTGCTGCTGCTACTTCTTGGCCTAAATTGGGAGACGGTGACATGAAAATATTTCTGAGCTCTGCCAAAACTTCAGATAATTGGATAGAAAAGTTCGACATGCAACTGAGTTCGATGATACTATAGAAAATCTTAATTGAATTACTAACATGACGTCGGGAATAAAGAAATAAAGGTTTGCCATTCCTTTTTTTTTAACCAGAAAAATCATTTTGTTGTTCAAAGTTTTGCTTGGAATATTTAGTTGTGTGTAGTTTTTTTTTTTCACATTTTTAGCTCATTGTTAAAATATATTGTGACCTTAAAATTAATTTCTATTGTTATAAAACTTTTCAGTTCACTTAATCGTATTCATTGATAATCCGATTTATTTTACATTGTTCTTATTTTTATACATATTTCATAATGGCGTCAAAGCTGTTAAAACTTAAAATCAATATGAAAATCAACAATGAAAAATTTGTATAAAATTCCAACTGCTGCCTTGGCCAGTTTCATATGTTTTAACTACACTAAACTATTAAATTCATTTTATGATTTGCCAAGTGCAGACTAATCCTGACATGTTTTTAAGCCCCTATTAAGAGTCCTGCAATGCCTTGAGTACTTACTCATATATCAAAGTACAAAGTACTAGGCACTTATTGTCTCAAAGTACAAAGTACAAAGATATATAAATATCTCATTCAATTTTAATGCTAAGCAATTCACAGCTCACTCACTCGACTGTTCTTAGATATCGAATTTATTCAATCAGAGAAAGGGAATCCTCTTACAAATCCAATTTCATGGAAAGAAAATATGTTGTTAGTTGATAAGTTAGTAATTTTGCAAAGCATTTGATTATCGATTAGCCCTAAAATTCAGTTAGCAAACAAATCCGCAAATTCAATTAATGTGCAAAAGCAACTGCAGTGAAATTTGTTTGTTGACCACATGCCAAATAAATACATATTTTGATTGACTTTTTTGGCAGGCCGTCTATGTATTAAAAGCATTATGAAATATTTATGCACACAGCATTGCGGATATTTAGTCGAAGTGAATACAAAGTGAGTGTGTGTGAGTGTGATTGTGAGTGTGACACTGACAGTGAATGAAATCAGCTTAGTTGCAGACTGACAGAGATGGAGACAGCCATAGAAAAAGAGAGCCTGAAAAAGCCAATTTACTTTTAAGCTGCGCCTAAACGAGAGCAACGAAAAAAGAAGTGAAGCTGATGCCTTTCCCTTAGATCACTCAGTTGCCCCCCTCGCTCTGTGTCCCTGTGTCCATTTGCCATTTGCCTGGCTGTCAGCAAATACAAAAACCAAAAAAAACAAGTAGTGACAGACCAACTAAAAGGCAACTACGTTCGCTTTTGTAATGCTCTAAGGTTGAAGCGGCGGCGTCAGCGTCTGTAACGGAAATGAAACGTGCAACTCTCTCTTTGTGTGCGAGCGAGATGGCGAGATGTGTGCTCAGTACGTGCCACTTGCATGTGTGTGTTTGTGCATGTGTGTGTTTGTGGCATTGAGTAATCATCAACGTTGAAAATTGCGTTTTTTATGGAGTTGGCCACAAAAGCGCTGACATGGCCTAGCTATGCTTAGCATATGTACGAGTATACAATATGTATACACTGCTGGCAAAATTAATAAGAACACTCTTGTTTTTTACAATAACAGCTATTGTAAGCAGTGTTGCCAACGCCTCTACACAAAAAAAGGCCGGTTAAGTCAAAAAAAAGTACAGAAAACGGACAAATTTTGTTTCTAAGCAATTTTCAAAAATTCAGAGATTTTGCAGTCACTCTTAGAGTTGTTTGAAGAATTTTTTTTTTAAATCGAGGAAAAAAGCTAAAAAGTAGACATTTGCATAAATTCAAAATTTTCAATGGGTACTTAAGGTTAAGGAAAATTTTGCATCATTCAAACGGAATTAAAATGAACTTTCCAAATATATTTTTTTAAATATGAAAACTTGACTTACAATAGCTGTTATAGTACAAAAAAGAGTGTACTTATTATTTTGGCCCGTAGTGTATATATATACGTGAGTGTGTTTAGATGTGTGAGTGTGTGTGTGTGTTTAGGTGTGCGACGTGCGTGCCGACTACGGCCACAAGTGACACAGCATGGGCACGCAGTAAAATCCTTTTTTATGACATTGCCCCCATCCCTCTACAATATATACACTGTGTGTGTGTGTGTGTGCGTGGGTGTGTGTGTGTGTGTGTGCGTATCTACGAGTTTATTTGTATACGCATACTGCTGCCTTTGGCCTTTCTGGCTGTCTTGCGGTTTGTCGAGGCGCCACACAAATTAATTTCGCAGCATATTCAAAGTGTTATTAAACATAATTTATTAAAAACGAAATTGTATAAAAGCCAAGCCGTTGCCCTGCCTCATAGCTGTGGTAGACTCCGCATCCAGCTCCAACTCTGACTACGATTTCCACGCTGCTGCTGCACTTGAGAGGTCGTAATAAATTTTTGTGATTTTTGTTGTGGGTCGCAGACTGATGAAAGAGGCAGGCAGGCAGGGAGGCAGGGATTGGGATTCTGGGAGGGATGTCGTTCTGGGTTATGGGGTTCATGTGCGTGCCGTTGTCGTCGCCGCTTTAACGGCACTCCCTCTCATCTTTTTATTTTTTCTTATATTTTTTGGTTGTTTTTTTTGCCTTGTTTTGTGCTGTGCAACAAATGTTGCCAGTTAATGTTGTAAACAAGTTGTAGGGGCGGAGAACCAGAACCAGAACCCGTGTCTCCTCCTCAATATCTGTCACTGTGTGTGTTGTGTTGTTTTTGGGTTATGATATATGAGACAGGCATAGCAAATCGGAAATTTAATTTCCACAGAAAAGTGGCTTTGAAACGGCTTTTAGCCTTATAATAACTGGCAGCTTAATTGCCGGCCATAATTTAGAGTGTGGCCTTGTTGCCGTTGTAGTTGTAGCCACCATTAGGCCAGGCCGAGAACCATAAAGACTAACTAACCAGCTTTGTATTTGTGTTTGTCTTGTTGCCCCTTTTTTTGACAGGCGCTGCTGCACACACACGATGTCGTTGCCCGCGATGTCTACGGCGAGGAGGCGCTGCGCGTCACACCGCCGCCCATGGTGCCCTATCTCAACGGCGACGAGCTGGACAACGCGGAGGCCGGCGAGCTGCAGCATGTGACGCGAGTGCGGCTCGTGCAGTTCCAGAAGAACACCGACGAGCCCATGGTAAATAACAATATCTGTTATACCTCAAATTTCGACTAATTTCTATAGGACATAGACAAAGAAAAAGCAAAAAAAGAATACATTTTTAGGAAACTAAAAAAACTATACAAAAACCAGTGGTAAAGGCTATAGTCGTTCTCCCGACTATAGGATACCCGTAACGTATTTAAGTAAATTTAAAATATTTTGTATAGCATGCTTTTAGGCACTTATATTGCTTAAAAACTTAAATCAGCTATTACCACCTTTCATCTTGTCCGATCTTGTTACGATTTAAAAGGATGATAGGTATTAATAGTTAACGTTAATTTGTAAACAAATCCTAATATCTTGAAAACTGTACGAATGGTAGATTTTTGGGATTTACGGAGGTGGAAAAGGGCGTGGCGAAATTTTGAAACCAACTTTGATCTGCGTGGGGCTTATAGAAGTCTGTGTGCCAAATTTGGTGGCTACATTCATTTTTTATAAATGGCTAAAAGGGCATTTTTTGTATAAAAATGAGGAAAAGTGGCCTTTTTGAAATTTTTAAAAAATGCCAGAATAAAAAATATTTTTTCATCGACTTTAAGTCAAATATTTTTAATAAAATATTTGTTAAATTCCAAACTTTGGTATATATTGTATTATTTTTAGGAGTGGTAGGAAAAGGTTCAAAATGTCAAAATTACAAATATTTTTCGATAGATTTTTAATGAAATATTCGTCATAAATATTTTTAAATTCCAAACCTTGGTATATGTTGTATTATTTTTAGGAGTGGTAGAAAAATGTTAAAAAAAAGCCAAAATTAAAAATATTTTTCAATCGATATTTAATCAAATATTTTTAATAAAATATTTGTAAATTCCAAACTTTGTATTGTTTTTAGACATAAAATCAAAGAAATTGTTATTTAGCCAAGCTATTCAATTGTTTTACGCTCTTATTTGCCATCTGTGCTGCAGGGCATCACGCTCAAAATGACGGAGGACGGACGCTGCATTGTGGCGCGTATTATGCACGGCGGCATGATACACAGACAGGCCACGTTGCACGTGGGCGATGAGATACGGGAAATCAATGGGCAGCCAGTGCAGCATCAGTCCGTGGGTCAATTGCAACGAATGCTGGTAAGCTATTGACCCCCTTTTCCTCCTCCCACTTTTCCCTTTTTTATTGCTATTGCTATTTTTCAATTTCGTATTTCATTTGTTTTTTTTTACAGCGCGAGGCACGCGGTTCCGTTACCTTTAAAATAGTTCCTTCTTACCGTAGCGCCCCGCCACCCTGTGAGGTAAGTCAATTCCCCCCGTCAATGCCCCTGACATTTATTGCACATTTTAAAATTTAAGCTACTTTTGCCATTTCCCATCACGGCACCGCTAGAATTTTCAATTCAACAATTCATTGAAAATAAACTTGAAAAAATGCACATGGTTCATCAATTATTTCTGTATTGAACTTCGAACTTTATAGAACAAAGAATGTGAATCGTTTTTATAGTATTTTATAGTATTTATAGTATGTTCGTTAAGCCTTTAGTGCTTTTATGTTTTCCATATTGCTGCCATTTATGAATTCAGAATCCGAATTGATGGCTTATTTCCAATAGGATGTTAAAGCGATTCTTTATAAAAAGTGTACTGAATGAATTCTCATAACAAGACTGAATTATTAAGCTGTGGCACAAAATTATTATTAAAGTGTAGAGCTAAAATTACAAATTATTGTTGTAAACAGTGTAAAAAAGAAGAAATAATGAAAATGATTTAGAAATTCGATTCTATATACGAATGTCGAAAAATTTTATTCGGAATACGAAAATTCGGAAAAAAAATCAGGAATTCAAAATTGGGAATCGAATAATTACATAAATCGCGCGATTTTTAATAAATTAATTTTGATTTCAGCTTTTTCCTATCAGCAAAAGGACAACATTTGTCGAACCATGTGTTTAAAAATGTGTTTAAAAACCAGCGCATGTGATATTTATTCGAACCATTTATTTCAAAACCTTCGTGTTTTGCACATATTTTTCAGTGTTGGTAGAAACGCAATAATTTGATCATCTTTGATCTTCTTGACACGCTTAAACTACTAAGTTTCTGGCTTTTTCTTTTGATGATTGAGCATTTTTTTTAATTCGAAAGAATTTAACCAATGACAGGAAAGCCAAAGATACTTTTCCTAATTTTTGTTTTCTGAATATTTTTCTTAGTTAAAATTCCTAATTTATGATTCCTAATTTTTTCTTCCCAATTTTGGATTCCTACAATATTCTTCTTGGTTTTTTTTTCTTCTTTTTTAAAATTGAGGTACCAGAAATTCAATACAGATAATAATTGAAAAAAAAAAGTAATGGAATGTGTGCATCTCAATCTCCAACCATAAATTCATATCTAAGGCATTATAATTAGGTAATTTGATATAAATTCACTGAACAACATGAAAACATAAAGCACACTAACCATATGCGAGCTAAAAAGAAATCATTTTCAATGTTGGGTTGTTATACTGTCTGCCTGCAGTTGAAATGCATTATTATGTAATTATATTGTTTCGCATTAACATGACTCCGACACATTTTCCATTTTCCCCCCCTCACCGACAACAAGCAGCTTTTCAGGATAAGACCCGCTCCAGTGCTTGTAAGTATCATATTCGAGTAAATGCACTCGTGAATCATATTTGCAGCAAACATACACACATATAACACACATACTTAAATGCAAACATACATACATGCATTGCATATCCATATCCATTTACATACAGGCTTTGCTCATTAGAGTGCATGAAATAGTGATGATGATTTCTCTAATTCATATCCTTGAATTCGAACGGGAATTATCAATTGGATTTCGGTTGTTTCTGTTTCTGCGCATTACCAACAGATTAAAAAGAAATATGCTTATATTCAACAGCGTCAGCAACTAAAAGGTTTTTTCTCGATTTTCTTTTTTGCATCTTTCTCGGTGTGCAGATTTTTGTTCGTGCACAATTCGATTATAATCCGCTGGATGATGAGCTTATACCCTGCGCCCAGGCGGGCATTGCATTCCAAGTCGGCGACATACTGCAGGTAGATACACATTAAGACTCTTAAAAAGATAGACAGACAACTAATGACTGAGGATTTGTTTGTCCTGTTGCTGCTTAGATCATTAGCAAGGACGATCATCATTGGTGGCAGGCGAGAATTGATACGGTGGGCGGATCGGCGGGCCTGATACCATCACCGGAACTCCAGGAATGGCGTATTGCCTGCCAGACCGTTGATAAGACCAAACAGGAGCAGGGTATGTTCAAATCTCAATTAACATTTACATACAAATGAAATGAAATGAAAGAAATACATGTAAACAAACTACTTATGTGTACTAAATATTTATATGTGTAATTGGGTGCCAACTATAATCGTATGCTTTATAATTCTATAATATTGGAAAGTGTGTGTGATGAATTCGTAGTTAAAACAGAGAAACCATACACAACTCATACTCTATTTTACACACTACCCACACACACTCAGACATTTATATCTTCACACACATTCACACTAAGCAGCTCAAAGAATTGCATGCCAAAAAAGTAGTTGCAAAATTAAACAAAATTTCGTCAAAATATTTAGAAAAACAAAAAAGAAAGCTATGCCACAAAAAAATGTCTGTCGTTTCAATGTACACAACGTCACACACACACACACATACACATACATATCTACACTAAAACTTATGTATAGGTAAATAGTATATTTAAATCAAATCAAATATCGTGAATATCGCCAATCACACATATTATATATATATGTATATGTATATGTATGTATGTAACTATGTAACTATGCAGGAGAACCGGGTGCTGGATGTTCCGCTCACGCAGATGGGTGTGATGGATCCGCAGGTAGCTAATACTCCCTAAGACCCACAACTAAATAAATAAACATTAATTAATTAACTTGACCACAACTCAACTTTAAGCGTTTCTCTATTGAGTTTTGTGTTTACTCGATTTACTATCATCACCAAAAGTAGCAAAGCTCATTTCAAAAGGCACTCCCACACCCGATATCCCTGAAAAGACACCACGAGTCAGTCCTCTATCAACACACGGCTAAATTGAACAATTTTCGACATTTCGAAATATTAGACACCTTTGCAGAGCATTCGAGTGAAATACTTATTTTGATGCTCATTTTATTAAAATGAATTATATTGGTTACCTGACAATATTTTGTACGTAGAACTTTGGTCCGATTGTATAAACATATGATAAATTACAATATTAATGAAATAAACGTGGACAGTCTTGGAGAAAAATTTAGATTTTAAAATTGTTTATTGTTATTTGTAGCTTTAAATTTTTGAATCATTTGTTTATTGATGTTTTCTTATCACATAAAAAAATTAATTATACAAAAATTTAAATTGACAAAGTTATGAGCAGTCAAAGTGGGGGGTCAAAAAAAAAGAGCGTGTTCTGGCGTGCACAATTCCAGCCCTCCTGGTGATCTGAGCCATAAAAAAAAGACGGATTCTTAATTATTATAGATATTGCTATCGTATGAACCTTGGATAAGTTAAACAAAACAATTTTTTTTTTCAAATGGCGGCAGTTTAAAAAAAAAATTTTTTTATTTTGATATTTTTTAACAATTCCGAATTTTTAAAAGATCCTACATATATGAGAAGTTATAGTTTTCTTCATTCATGCGATGAAGATTTTGCAGTCACTCTTAGAATTGTTTGAAGAATTTTTTTGCATCAAAATATTTTTTGTAAAAAATCGAGGAAAAAAGTGAAAAAAAAACACTTACAAAAGTTCTAAATTTTCCATGGGTACTTAATGGGTTAAGAAAATTTTTGTGTCATTCAAACGGAAACTAAGTGATAAAATTATTTTAAGAAATCTGCATAAAATATTTTGTGTTTAAAGTAAATTTTTTTTAATAACATCACCCACATATACTTATTTCCCTGAGTGTAATAGGAATTTTGAAAAATCTTTGCCATATTCTTGAATGTCTAAATTTTGAAAATATAAAAAAAATAATTTAGTTTTTTACTTCAAAATTTGACACTAGAACACCCCCTTAAAGCATTGACATACCTTATTTAAATTGAATTGCCTCTGCAAGGGTTTAGATAAGCAACGATTCATCCAACGCACACATGAGTAACCCCGCCTTAAATGCTTTTAGTAACAAGTTAAGCATCTTGTGTCTGGCAAAATGCTGTATTTCATAGAGTTTTATTTGGCATTACATAGAACCCTCATGTAGAAACGCTTTTTTCATAGGCATTGCTTAAGTCGCTAAATTGTAAAAATGTCCCAAAAACAACTCACATATAAGATCCATCATCATCATCATCATCAGCTTTAGAGATCATCCGCAAGCAGTGCATGTTACTAAATCATCGCAGTGAACTGATCTATCAACAATCTACTAATTTGGTACAAGAAACAATAAATACAATGCGATAATTAAATCGCTATGTGAAATCTTTTGCATTTACTTTGAATTGAGAGCATGCTATGCCTGTTTCAATATACTTCTACTTTTACTGAAGATAATGAAAATGTTTTACTTTGAATTTAAATATTGAATGCCGTATAATCCACAGTAAACTGTTCCATCTTCGGGCGCAAGAAGAAGCAATGCCGAGACAAGTATTTGGCCAAACATAATGCCATATTTGATACGCTCGATGTGGTCACATACGAAGAGGTTGTCAAAGTGCCAGGTAATTATTTAAAATTGTTAATTAATTGAATTGCTAATGATTAATATTGAATGTTGTTTCTGTTAGTGGGTGATCCGAATTTCCAGCGAAAGACGTTGGTGCTGCTCGGTGCACATGGCGTGGGCCGAAGGCATATCAAGAATACTTTAATCTCAAAGTATCCCGATAAGTATGCCTATCCCATACCACGTAAGTAAATGAATGAAGAAATATTTTTAAGGCAGCGGTGGGCACGAATCTATTAGAGTCTAAATATAAAAAAAAAAAAAAAAAAAAATTAAATAATGATAGTACTGATAGTAATAATGATAGTATTAATGATACAAATTTAAATAATAATATTTTTATAAATAATAATAATATTTAAAAATTGCATTTATAATTATTTTAAGATTAATTTCGTTTTCCAACTTGATGTTCATTTGATAAGCAACATAACTGTTAATTTATTAATTATAATTATTTATATTAATATGAGATATATTTATATAAGATTGTCAGTGTGACTAGTGTGACTAGGAAATAGTCAATAAATAAATAAAATAAAAATGTTGGGAGCGGCCGCTGCTCCCGGAGCCACTGCGTGCCCACCGCTGGTTTAAAGTATTATAATCGTATATATTAATTACAATCTCTTCATTAGATACAACGAGACCTGCTAAGCCCGAGGAAGAGAACGGACGCAGCTATTACTTTGTCTCGCATGACGAAATGATGGCCGACATTGGTGCCAATGAGTACTTGGAATACGGTGCGTATACATAATATTAACCAAGAATTTAGTTAATCAAAATACATTTGAATAGGAACTCATGAGGATGCCATGTATGGCACCAAATTGGACACCATTCGACGCATACACACTGAGGGTAAAATGGCCATACTGGATGTGGAGCCGCAGGCACTTAAAATTCTGCGCACTGCTGAATTTACGCCCTATGTCGTGTTTATAGCGGCGCCCTCACTCCAGAATATTGCAGATGTAAGACAAAGAAAGGGGAGAATTGTGCCGAGTTGTCAGTGTAATGGAAATTGTGTTTTCGTTCTCGTTCTCGGTTTTCGTTGCAGTACGATGGCAGCCTGGAGCGACTGGCCAAGGAATCGGATATGCTGCGTCAGCTGTACGGTCATTTCTTTGACTTGACCATTGTGAACAACGATATTAGCGAGACGATTGCCACACTGGAGACGGCCATTGAGCGCGTGCATACAACACCACAATGGGTGCCCGTCTCCTGGCTCTACTGACAAGACAGCGAGCTGGAATGCCCCGACTGTCTCGATGGCTGCGATTGCGAGTGGGATGCATACACACAGGCCTCCAATGTGGCGCTCTACTGAGCAGTTAACACACACACACACCAACACACACCATTAAAGTATTAACGAGGCACAAATACAACACATGCAACTACAGTGAAGCTTTGTAGGCGCCTGGCGCCCGCATCACACACACACACACACACCTCACACCTATACATATATATAGAAATGGGTATTATGGGAACTGCAGTCGCAACGCAAAGACAAAATGTTAACGTTAAATATTAATTTGAAATAATATTTTACATTTAATAATGTTTTTGTTTTAGCATAAGTTAAATATTATTATTATTATTATTATTGTATTTGCCATTCCAGTAAGCTGCCCCCGTGCAGTCTGTTTTATTGTTTATGTTATTGTTTTATCTAGTAATTTGTTTAGTATTCCTTTGCCAGACAGCATTAAACGCTTATGTAAATCCTGCACTTGTTAGTGATTAAGTTTAATTGAATAACAACAATAATAACAACAATTAGCACTCCAGCAACAAAATACAAAATGTAAATTGTTTACAAGTTTATTTGCAACATGAAAGTCTTTTGAAAAGCGAGCGTCAAACGAGTTAGTAAAATATAGAAAACTACGTAATTAAATTTAAAAATGAATAAAGAAAAAATGTCATAAAAACAACAAACAAACAACAACATGAAGAAAATGAATAAAACAAAGTATGATGAGAGCAATTTCAAGTGTTTCAAACAAATTAAAACAATTAATACACATTAAAAAGTAAAAACAAAAAAAAAAATGAAAAGAATGAGGATAAAAACGAAATGAAGATTTAAAAAAAAATATAACTCAAAATGTGCACGGTTTTAAATGCAATAAAAATTACATAATTAATGAATACGAAATAAAACAAAAGGAATACACTTACATACACAAAACAAAGCAAAACAAAAAGCTTAACCAAAACCAAAAGCGAATAAAATTGTTGAAGTTGAATTAATTTAATTAAGAATTTAAAAGGAAAATGCAATCAAACAATATAAGCGTACATAATTTATTTGCCACAGCGTTATCATAATAAACGACACGTAATTAAACGAGAGCAGATTAAAAGAACATAGAGTGAGCACAAAACACACACACACACACATACTAACAACAATAAATGAACAACAAAAATAAACAGTAATACAAAAAAATTAAACAAAAGGGGTAAACGGTAATTTAATAACCTTATGAACCACTATTTAGTAAAAGCAAAAAATACAGAAAAAGTGTTGAGAGATCAACACAGACACACAGATACACACACACACACACACGCGTATATATATTAAATATACACATATATTTTTGAACAACTCAAACTCAGGTTGGATACATTGAAAATCAGACAGTTATATAAGATACAAATATAGCGAGCGCTTCCTTTTAACCCACAGCCAATAAGCAACAACAGACAGCTAATTCTAGTGAACCAAATCAATGAACCCACAATCCAAGAACAAAACGAAAAAACCTTAAAAAACTTGAAAAAAAAATGAGAAAAAAACCACCCAATAGCGTCGCAGCTTTAAGTTTTTAATGCTATGTATTATGTATACAAAATGATAAAGAAATCATGTAGAAACTGTGAATACCCGAAAAAGGAAGCTCGTCAGTTTTTACAGGTTTGCTAAAGGCACCTGCTTTTACAGAGTGAACTGAAATGCACTCGATTTTTGCCCCTCTCCACAATTTTATTCGAATTTTGGTTATTCAAAAGTCGAAAAGAGAATCGTAAATATGCAGCTAGCAATTTCGAAATATTTTGTAAGTTTATTATTAAACTTAATGGATCAACACTTGGTTACAACGCATGACGCACAAAACCTACAACTTGTAGACCGTAGAAGACGCGTCTTGGGGTGTAACCAATGATTAGTTGTATTCCTAATGTTACGTGGAACACTCTTACTTTAGGCCAACATAATAGCGCCAACACAAACAGAACAACAACAACATATTGGGCAAATTGCGAAAGAAAAACACTTAAATTCTTACAATTAGAATTTAAAGAACAAAAATAAGAGAGAAAAATAATAAATGAAAATGGAAATGGTAAAAAAAGAGACATTTAAATTTATATTCATGCAGCACATTTGGTGGCAGTCAGCGATTAACCCACTTTAGCCTACCACTTCCACTTGACCCCATTTGAGCCGGAGCTTATTTCAACCACAAATAACCAGAAGCATCCATCCAATCCACACAATAGTTACACACACACACACACACAGAAGAAAGAACAACATGACTATGAATTCTATGGTTTCAAGATGGTTGAGAAACATACTTATTGAGTGCGAAAAGTCTCGTATACTCGTTATACTCGAATTGTATGCAAATTGTGAGCTGGTCTATCAATTTTATTCCGTTCTGAGCGACGACAAGCAGGCAGGCAAATCATAGATATATTCCCAAAGAATTAAAAAGATGATAAAGATGAAGAACCTACCCAAACAAACAAGAACTTAACTACCTAATACCCACGACAAACGCAGCCAAGTGGCCAAATTAACTAAGTAGTACTTATACCTAAAATTACCTAGCAAGAAAGAAAGAAAGTGTATGTATTGTACTTGTATGTATATTTTGCAGCCCCCAGTTGGCTGGGTGTGCCACAAACACCAATGCTCAAATCAAAATCTTATTTTATACGATAATTGGGTAGTATGTACTTATGTATGATGTTTCAAAAAAAAACGGGGCCCCTTCCGGCTAGAAAAGATACCTTTTTTTGTGTGTATTTTTTTCTAATTTGTTTTATTAGTTTATAAATTTAATTTATCATTGCGAATGCGAGCAAATTGTAGCTGTATATTAAGAATAATTTCACATTAAAATTAAGTAAAATTTATTGTTGATATTACATAAATGATAATGATAATGATGATGAAATGGTAAACGAAACCAAAACAAACACAAATGCAAATGCAACCCGAGTGAATTAGAATTTTTCTCTAATTTCGAGAGTTGATAATAAGGATAATGGTAATGATGTATTAATGATAATGACAATGAGAGAGGATAGTATTCATAATGAAGATACTGATGATGCTTATGATCCCCCAAAAATGTCAATATAAGTATTTAGATTGGCACTATTCGAGCTATTTGAGTGAATTGTTATTAAAATATAAATGGAATAAGATCGATAATGTGCAAATAGTTGAGACGTTAGTAAATATCATTTCAAATGAAATGAAATGAAATGATGAAAATGACATTATATATACATAGTTTAAACATGGGATTACAAATAAATAAAAATTGAAACGAAAGGGAATGCGAATAAAGAAATTAATAAAACAAAAAGGAAATAAACACTCAACCCTCGAGTTTCTTAATAACTTTTGACAATAACATTGAGATTATATAAAAAAAATCAAAAACATACATTTATCATGTAAGTATAACAAGAATTGCAGCAAAGCAAAAAAGCGGATATATGTACATTACTGGCCAATTTAATAAGTACACTCTTTCTTTTTCTATAACAGCTATTGTAAGTCAAGTCTTCAAATTTAGAAAATATATTTGGAAAAGTCATTTTATTTTCGTTGGGATGCAAAAACATTCTTCAAACAATTTTAGGAGTGACTGCAAAAAAATTTTCAAAAGTCTTTTCGCTTATATTTTTTAAAATTTTTTGAAAATTGCTTAAAAGGCACTTATTTGTAATGTTCATACAATAAGTGCCTTCTTTTAAGCAATTTTCAAAAAATTATAATAAATATTAGCAATAAGATTTTTTAAAATTTTCAAAAAATTATAAAAAATACAAGCGAAGAGATTTTTGAAAAACTAATTTTGCAGTCACTCCTAGAATTGTTTGAGAAATTTTTCTGCATCAAAACATTTTTTTTTAAAAATCGAGGATAGAAGTTTTGAAAGTTGTCTTTTTTTTTTAATTCGAATATTTCAATGTGTACTTAATGGGTTAAGGAAAGTTATGCATCATTCAAACGGAATTTAGATGACCTTTCCAAATATATTTTTTAAATATGAAGACTTGACTTACAATAACTGTTATAGTAAAAGAAAGAGTGTACTTATTAATTTGGCCAGCAGTGTATATGTATGTATATAAGGCGTACTTTTAACCAGTTTTTACACAGATTTTTGGAAATGAACCGCCGTTCTTAGAAGCTCCCCAATGGAATTCAACGAAATGCGCGGATGATGATCGTGACAATGTCCAACTACGAGATACATTCACACACATCTGTGGGGTTTCTAATTGAAACATTATACAAGACTTCAAATAGCGTCAGCGTTGTCAAAACAGCTTTAAATTTGACCCAAATTGGTTTGCATATTTTTCAAGGTAATGCAAATTTGATACTTTCGTTTTTTTTTCTTTTTCTGATATTTTTTGTGTTCATTTTTTTTTGGTTATTTCGGTTGGAGTGTGTTGACCGAAGTTTTTGATTTCAGTTTCAACAACAGTTGCTTCATAATTCTATTGAAGTATTGCGCAAAATTTCTGTTAAACTGCAATCATTTCAATTTGTTATGCTATTAGTTGTTGCTGTTGGGTTGTCCCATGTCGCTTTGACCACAGCCCCAGGTCCCAGGCCGAATCCGAGTCCCGAGTTCCAGGCATTTTAGTATGCCAATGTGGAAGCGACAGACGTGCCGGGAAATATTAATAAGCGGAAAAGCTGTGGGGGAGCTGGCATTATATGTACATAAGTACATCACATAGACAACAGAGACTGAGAGACATTTAGGCATTTGTGTCATGTGCCATTACCGTTGTTGCGCCCCACTGTGTGTTGTGTGTTGTGTGTGGTGTGTGGTGGTGTGTGGTGGGCATGACAGGGGCAGACGAGCAGAACATCTGCCTAACTATCTGCCTGTTTGACTGCCAGTCAATGAACTGCAGCTGCAGCACAGTGGGCAACCGGGCAATTACCTCACACACAAATCGATTTTGACTTCTGCTCTATTATTTAATTGCAATTTGCGGTTAACCTAATAATAAATTTAGACACTGACTTTAAAAGCGCCCCCAATTCACGCATAATAAAATTGACAATAGTTTTTTGTGCTGCAATATTCAAATTATATCAGTTTAATCTTTAAAGCTTTCAATAAAAAAATAATAGCTTTAAAAAGAAATTCAAGTCTCTTCCTTACACATTAAATGCACATTAATTTTGATGTAATGTACATAGGAAATTAAAGTTAGGTAGACTACCTAATTTTTTTCAAAATATTTCGTCACTTGGGTTTTTCTATTTCTAAGTCAATTTTTTTTATTTTTTCACTCAAATTAATATAGTGTTATTGTTGCGATGTTTTTGATTAAATATTCAATTCTATTTAATTGTTTATAAATATAATATATTATTTACGAGCTCTACATATTTTTTAAAATCAAAAAACGTTTTTTTTTTGCATAGATTCGAATAAGTTTATGTGTGGGTTTTATTATTTCTAAGAGAATACATTTTTGCTATATTTTTTATGGTTTTTCAATTCTAGTTAATTAGAAATAAACTTATTATTGTCTTTAGGAATTTCTACATATTTTTTAAAGTTATATAAATAGTTTTTTTTCTTAGATAAATTTGAATAAAATAATGTGAGTTCATTTAATATAGTGTTATTGTTGCGATGTTTTTGGTTAAATATTCAATTCTAATATGTGTTTTCTAATAATAATGTTTTTTTTTTTAAATAAATTTGAATAAATTTATGTGTGGGTTTTATTATTTCTAAGAGAGTAAGTGTTTGATATATTTTTGATGGTTTTTCAATTCTAGTTAATTATAAATAAATTAAGTATTGTCCTTAGGAATTTCTACATATTTTTTAAATTAAATAAATAGTTTTTTTTTAAATAGATTTGAATAAATGAATGTGAGTGCATTGCGCTCAAACCGATTAAATTATTTCTAGGATAAATAGTTAATACGATGTTTTTGATGGTATATGCAACTGTTTAGATATTAAAGTTTGCCATAATTCTAGATACTTATTAATATATATAATAAAATATCTTACGAATTTCTGCATGGTTTTTAAAAATTAAATAAACATACATTTTTTGTATGGATTTGCATTAAGAAATGTGAATGCATTGCGTTCGAATATGATTCTAGGCCACTGTGCGCAGCTGCGACGCGTCGCTGCTCGGCTTATTCTCTCAAGCGATCGAGTTTTGGTAGCTACATAGCGACATAGCTGGTAGCGGGTAGAGCGGGTAGCTGGCTGGCTGTTGGCTGTTGGCTGCTTGCGAGCTGTCTCAAAACACATACCGGCTGCCAGTTTCAGTTTTATTTCGAGTCTGCGCGGTGGAAGTTGTGCCCAGTTAGTTGTACTTGCACAGTTCGGTTTTTGAAGTGTGCGCTCGCAAGTGCTTAGAGCAGAAGTCGACGTCAGATTCCGGCTTTTTAATTGCAATTGGAAGGCACGTGTGAGAGTGTATGTGTGCGTATCTGTGCTTGTATTTAATATACATATAAAAGTGTTTGTGGGCAGCGGGAATTTCTGAGTGTTATTGCTGAAACTTGTAAACACTGCGCGCAAATAGAGCGACAACAACAACAACAACAGTAGTACAGAAAATACTATCACTAAAAAGACGACTTGAAAATGCCAAGAATATTCATCAGTCTTATCAAGTGGCGCCTTGAGGCTGTGCGTAGATTTCAATTCGGTTCCGTCTTGCCTTCAGTATTAATGGTCGCTGCCATTAAAGGCTGACCTTTAACATTGTCCATTATAACAATGTGTGTGTGTGTGTATTTATTTTTAATGATGCTAAACGCGCCTTGTGCATTGGCCCCTGGTGTCAGTTGTCAGTTAACAGTGCGATAAGGCAAACCAGTGGCAAACGAGTCGTCGTCGTCGGATCGTCGTCAGTTCAGCCAATCGCTTTTCGGTTGCCTCTCAACTAAAATCCAATTTAAAGTCAAAAACTAACTCTAAGTTAGTGTCTAAGTCGCTCTCGCTGTCTCTCTCTGTCTGTAAGCTCTGAGTGCGTGTCAAAGCTCAACATCTAATAATATTTAAAAGCAACTTCTGCCAGTTTTGTGAATTCTAAGTGTGCAGTCTGAAAACAACAACAAAAAACACAAAGTCAGTGCTCAAGGAAACACTTATGCACATAAATACATCCACATTAAGTGTGTGTATACATATGGTCATAAAAGTTTAAACTGCAGACCTTATGCGTGCCCTTCCCCAGACTGAGACTGCGACTGAGACTGAGACCCAAACCCAGACGCAGGTCGTCTACAAAAGAGCGCATAAACGGCGCATCAAGAATCTCCAATTGAGCTGATGACTCCGTCTTCGTTTACTTCTCTGTCTCTGTCTCTGTTTCCATCTCTGTCTCGCTGATCTGCTTGGCTGACTGACAAAGAGTCCGTCGGACAGTCGAACAGTCGAACGCAATCGTCAACTTTGCGCGCGCGCATTGAATTTTTGATTCATTTGCACGGCATCCACAACTTTTGTTGTCTGACTTTTGTCCGTCTTTTAACTTTAAATTTGGGTCTCGGTTTTGGTTTCGGGTTTTTGGTCTTTTTGCACAAGGTTATGGGTATGCTGCCATTGTAAATGCCTATAACCGATATTCACATATCATTATATCATAAATACACTGGTTTGTGTGTCTGACTTCACAATTGTCTGTCCGATGACAATTTTAAGCTCTGTTGACAATTGCCAAAGAGTGCCAGCAATCAAATAGGAAACAGCGGAAACAAATCATTTTATAGCATAGAATACACAGAAAAAAAAATCTGGGATATTTAGCCCGAATTCAATCCGAAACGATGTCCGAAGTGGAGTAAGCTCGGATTTTCTTAAACCAAGTATGAAATACTTGATTTTTTCAATCCCGAATTCAATCCTGAAATTCTTAAATTCAGAGTAAAATTTTTTATTAATTATCATTTTTTTCGTTACATTTAAACTTTTTTTTTTTTAACTTTTTTTTTAAACATTTAATTTTAAACGTTTTTTTTAACATTTTTTTTTATACATTTTTTTTAATACATAGCTATTTTAAAAAAAATATTGTATACATTTCAAGTCCAGGCTTGATTATTCAGCTTAATCCTGAATACATACTTAAAAAATGAGAGCTTAAATTAAGTATTTTATACTTGATTTTAGAATGGCATTTTTTTTCAGTGTATTAAGTACAGTATCTTTATATACTCCTATACTCCAAATTGTCATAAGTATAAGCAATTTAGATCCGCAGCGGAAACAAATCAGTTTTAGCATTAGTTATAGTCACTAGTCATCATTAGACTCAAATTTAATCACAGTAGAATATTAAGTATAATATCTATACTATATATACTCCAAATTGTGATAATTATAGGCAAATCAGACCATTCTAATGCTCCACAAATACAATTGTACTCGTAGTTAATGACAAGCATTACAAGGTGATTAAATCTGTTTAAATTTGATAGTTTTGCAAATATATGCGAAGAGTATTTTGAATTTTTCACTGCGTTTGCAACATCGATCACAACTAAAACTAAAACGGATCTTGCATAAGTAAAGTGTTAACAAATTCATATTTATTTGCAAACTATTCAGTTTGACTGTGAATGATTGACTCAAGTATTCAGTCAGTCATTCAATGTGAACATCTCCTTGCCATTCACAAATCTGCATTATCATTCTGCAATGTTAGGGTATTATCATGGCGATCGGTCTCAGTCTCAGCCACAGTGACTTTTGTTGTCACCTACATTTTATGGTTCGCTTGAGATGCTCAAAATTTTTAACCGTCGTCATTGTTGTTAGTTGAATGTTACGCTTCAGTGGCAACAAACAAAAAAAAAACAAAACATTGGCCGCAGCAGGTGTGACTCATATAAACATGGCTAACACCCGAGAGCGAGTGTCGTTTTTTTTGTTTTTTTGGCTAACCTTTATGTTTTGACCGGTTCAACACGTCTGCTGCTGCTTTTGTTGCTCTTGCTGCTGCTGATAGCGTCGTCGGTAATTCTAAGCCGTCTTTGCCCAGTTTTGCGCAACAAGTTGCAATGTGGTTAGCAGTTGTCGTTTTACCTTTACTGTGCCAGTTATTTGTTGTTATTTTTGTTGCTGTGGCTTCCTCGTCCCAGTCAAGAGATCGACACACACACACAACAAACTGGTTTTAAGTGGCCCGCCAAACTGTTATAAAATTTTGCGAGGCATACAATCAAAAAAAAAGACAAAAAAAGATACAATATCTTAAGGAAATAATTTGCATGACGGAGACAACAATAAAGACGACTTTGTAGCTGATCCAATTGAAGCGTTTTTAGTTTTAATTTTCGTGGCTAATTGCAGTCAAAGGCAGACACAGAGACAGACACAGAGACAGAGACACTCAATCGTAGGTAGCTCATCTCGCTTTAAGCCTCACCTTGCCGCGGTTCAAGTTCAACGCCGTTGTCGCTGCTGGTTCACGGTCAATTAGAGCTTGAACCTCGAGTCGAGTCTACAGTCAGGGCGCATAAATTATCGACAGCTCATATGAGCACTAGTTACAAAAAAAATAAAAATAAAATAAAAACGAGAATAGTTAGTATTATATACTAAGTACTACACTCAGAAAAAATAAAGATTTCTGTACTTAAACGAGGAATATTAAAGAACAAACGATCTCTTCTAAAAAGGGAGAACAATATTCTTATCTCAAGTTCGCTTTGAATCCCAGACATCTTTAAATAGATTTTCTGAAATACTTTGGGTATTTTGGGATTTATTTAAGTCTGTTAAATATCTGATCATATTAGTTTCTGCACAAAAAAATCTTGAACTTATCCCAAAATTTACTTGTTTTCAGTACAAAATATTCTCATTTTTAAGTTTGTTGATCTATAAATATTCTAATATTGAATACCATTTAATAATAGTGTCTTATGTTTTTGCCAGTTGAGATTGGAGCACATTTAATTCAAGATTAAAACTACACAATATTCTTAAAATTTTAAGAAAAAAGACGGTATAAATTCAAGTACACCCATCGAAATAAGTATATGTGGATGAAGTTATTCAAAAAAAATATACTTTTAACAAAAAAGATTTGATGCAGATTTCTTAAAATAATCTTTCCATTTAAAATTTCGTTTGAATGACACAAAAATGTTTTTAACCCATTGAGGACCCACGAAAAATTAAGAATTTTTGTAAAAGTAATTTTTTTTCAACTTTTTTCCTTGGTCTCAAACAAAAAATATTTTGTTGCAAACAATTCTTCCAACAATTCTAAGAGTGACTGCAAAAAAAATTTTAAAAAATGTCTTCGCTAGTATTTTTTTATTATTTTTTGAAAATTGCTAAAATGACACTTTTTGTATGAAAAGGAGGAAAAATAAGTTAAAATAGTCATTCCATGCGTACTTAATGGGTTAAAGAAATTTGTGTGTCATTCAAATCTTTTTTGTTAAAAGTATATTTTTTTTGAATAACTTCATTCACGTAAACTTATTTCACTGGGGTATACATATTTTTCTGAGTGTATGAGCACTAGTTACAAAACGACTAGTAAATAAAAAACGAGTGTAGTTAGTATTAAATACTAAGTATTTGCTGTTGTTATTGCTGCCTACTTGTTAAAAAGTTGCTAATGACATTTGTCCACAATTCCCCCCGCCCCCCTTAACCCATTACAGCCCCCCGTTGCATGCCGACCAACAACAGCTGAGCGATGAGCCCGAGCCCGAGTTCGAGTTCGAGCCCGAGCTCACGACCACGACCGCGACCACGCCCCCGTCTACGCCCGCGTCTGCGCCCGCGGCAGGGCCCCTTTAGTCTGTGGCTGTTGACACTGGCGATGCTGGTGCTGGCGGTCAGTGGCAGTCGCGAGTCGCAGCTGCGCATCGGCAAAGCCATTAACATATTTCTGCGCTACGGCTACCTGGGCATATCGATGCGCGTGATACCCTACAATGACAGTGCCGAGAGCGAGCGCTGGATATTCAAGGAGCCAACCAGAAACATCTACAAGGTAAGCGCTATAAATACAGCTATGTGATCACTGATCACAGTTAAATACTTAAGTCATTAACTGTTTTCATTAATTTGTCAACTGTGAAATAATTATGCATTCATTGATTTTAAATAATCCGTTAGCTCATCATGTGATTCAAAGAATCTAAACTAGTTTGTGCAGCAACTTAAGCTTAACTCAAGGCTTCATCTATAATAAAAAAAATACTGTGCATTTTATATAAATTTATAAGTCTTTGTTTATATTCTTTCAGTTTTGAAATTGATATATAATTTTAGTTGTTTATTTAAATATTTTTATTTGTATTATTATTGTTAATTTTTCATATTTAAATAGATAATAGATTTTGATGCGATTTCTAAGATATTAGTCATTATTAATCGCTGCATTGAATGCCATTTCCGCAATACGCGAAGATTAAATACAATATTTGATTATTAAAATCATACCTGTCGAATAATGATTACTAATCATAATCATTAGTAATTAGATTATTTTTGTTTAAAAGTCAAACTAATGATTAAATTACGATTATTTTTGGTTTTGCCCAATTATTTAATTATTTGCCCAATTAATAATTATTTAATAATTATTACGATTATTCAAAAATAATCAGAAAAATCAAAAATAATCAAGAATAATCATTATGAGTATTTCGAATTATTTTTAATTTTTCTGATTATTTCTGATTATTTTAGATTTTTTTAGATTATATATGACTGTTTGGTAAAAAACCAAATTATTTTAAATTTTCACAATTTAATTTAATAATTTATATTTAACAGGTATGATTTATTAACGTGTATTTTCTTTTTTTAAATTTGCAGAATATGAGTGCTCTGGCGCAGAGTCACGAGGACAACACGCCCGGCATTTTCCACGGCGACTTTCACATGGAATTCTGCGAGAATCGTCGTCAGCTGTTCCAGGCATATTTCCGTGACTTTACCATCGATCGGTTGGACAAGCCGTGGGAGGCGTTCACAGGTGGCTGGTTCTCGGATAATGCGGCCAAGAAGCTGGGCATCAACACCTCCTTCATCCAGGGCGACTATTCATATGTCCTGGTGCGTGTGGTGCGTTTTCGGGAGACGGGCAAACTCAATGCCGAGATACCGATCAATCAGCCGCTGGAGGCGGAAGTCCGCGCACGCATCCAACAGTTTCAAGTGGGAAACTTGACGTCGGCTGTCCGGTTTATGGAGCAATTTGGCACACACTATGTCAACTCGTATACCACGGGCAATTCCCTGTACCAGGTGTTTGTGTACAGTCGCAAGAACTACAAGATGATCAAGGATCGCGTGAAGAGCAAGGGACTCAATGCTCTCTCCAAGCTCGATTTGTACAACTATTTTGCGCCTTGGTTTGCCGAGCATCTGGGCCAAATCCGTTCGGCCAGCGGCAACGCCACCGTGGAGCGCTGGGCGCGTCGCAAGCTGCAATACGAGTACTATGTGGTGAAGTATGTGACGCTGCTGAAGCTTCATGGGAACAGCACGCTGCTCAGGTCCCTGGACAGCCTGCTGGGCAACGATGCGATCCTGCAGCTGGACCTGAAGGCCATGAACGTGGTCTTCCGGGAGTTCCCCGAGAAGGAGAGCTGGTTCCACGAAGTGCTCGACAACAACATGAAACTCTGGGAGCTCAACATGCCACTCAATCATCCAAGTCGATAGATAGTGGATAAGATTCGAATAAACGTTAGCATACCCGAAAGTTCCTACATGCAAGTTATGGACGAGAGAGGGCGCCACCTGCCGATGGATGGATCATATCATAGAATCATATACTATATGTAATCCATATGTAGTTAAGTCTCTAGCGCGTAATTACTGTTCTGCCTGTGATAGTTTTTAGATAGTGTAATTAATCGAATGAACGTACTTTGAATATTAAATGTAGTGTACATATTTGTAATTCTTACCGACTCGCATTCATGCATTAAACATTTTATAACTGAAGCCCCCTGATTTTTTATTATATGATTGACCTTTTTATGAGATTTCTTAAGATTTCTTAATTTCAGATCTAGCCAGCCAACTATTCCTGTTGTATGGGGAAGGAGGCCAAAAATACTTCTAGTAGAGGTAGAGGCTTAAAACTTAAGACAAAATTTTTATAAATTTATAGTAAGATTATGTATAAAAATCAGCGTGATCAGACCACCATATCCTATAGCTGTCATATGAACTATCGGTCTGAAATTAGGTGTTAGTATGAAAAACTTTTTGTTGTTTGACACATCTAAACTAAACTTACAGAAATTGCATATGGGATGGTCCCATACAGCCTGACTTAATTTGGTTAAATTTGGACCTTTATATCTTATAGCTGCCATAGGAACGATCAGTCGAAAATCGAGTTTTTGTTGAAAAACATTTTTGTTGTTTGAGATATCTCAACCAAACTGACTCTATGCATATGAGATGGCCTAATGCATTCTGACCAAATTTGGTCGAAGTCAGACCATTATATCATATAGCTGCCATAGAAAATACATGTGTTTTTATAAAGTTGAGGTTAGGTTACATTTTTGTATATAGCAAGAGTCTAGGCGCCTATTGGCACTTGAAATCAACATCACATAATCTTCAAATGTTAATTCATAATATACAAAAAGATTTTTTAATTCCTGACTTTACCTTCGTATCGAAAACTCTAACGAAACACAGCAAAGACAAACACAGAACGTCTAAAATAACGTACTTAACACAATACCGACTTACACAAAACACAGCAGGAAGTACATATACTTTTTGTTGTATAAATATAGATAATACCCTTATTTATAAAATTAAACCCTTCCATTGCACAATAACTTTGTTTTAAATGGGTTTTGAATTTTTTTATTAACTGCTCTACTTGCAAGTTGCTCACGCTGCAATACCAAAATAATATTATGTTGTGTCTTTTGATGCTATTCTTGAAGAGGACTTGCTAGAACAAAACAAAAACAAGAATACAGTTTAATAGCTAGACCAATTCTAAAACAGTGTTGACACATTTTAAGTCCAAATTTCAACTTGGTCTTTTTATTTTTGGCC